>SCDS01000093.1:100691-159581 GCA_004149465.1 Drosophila nigromelanica | reverse complement strand
TTACATGACACTTGACGCTAAGCAATTTGTTAGCAAAAACTGTCGCAACAATAAAAAGGAACTGCCAGCACAGCGAGAAAAACAGTCAAACAAAAGTCTGAATTAAATAAAACTTAATGACAGCGCGCAAGCAAAAACGACAACAACAGCAACAACATCAGCAACAAACACAACAAAAACTTGTGTCTCTGTTGCAGGCACAGCCACTGAGACAACAACCAGGCAACTCCCAGTGGATGTCAAAAGGCACAGCGCAAATTGCAGGCCAAGCGACCCAAGTGAACCACGCCCCCACAGCCCGTCTGCCAGTTGACATGCAGTTATTTAGCTATGCGCTCCATATGACCAGCCTACAAGCCCGAGACAAAGTCAAATAAGCTGAAAACACAACCGAGGACACAACTGTCAACAGTCGGTGCGCGCCCTGACAGGTCCTCAGTGACAAACTATTTGAGGGGTGTTTCAACAAAAAATCGTCTTTTTTTGTAGTCCGCCTAAGTTGACTTAGTGGTTAGTTAATGGCGGGGGTCGTCTCATACATATTCT
Organism: Drosophila nigromelanica; assembly: GCA_004149465.1. Classification (NCBI taxonomy): domain Eukaryota; kingdom Metazoa; phylum Arthropoda; class Insecta; order Diptera; family Drosophilidae; genus Drosophila; species Drosophila nigromelanica. The sequence continues at coordinate 159,035 of SCDS01000093.1, read as the reverse complement.
ATAGGTGTCAAGACAAAGCCAATTTGTAGTTTATTAAGTTTGGAGGGCAAATGGCTATTGCGAGCTATAATATCCTTTGTAAATCTGCAAAAATTCTTGCTAAAGTGGTTAACATATTTCTTTTTTTTTTGTAAAATTTTAATATTTGTATTATATTAAAAATAAATTTACCGAACAATGTCAACTTAAGGTGCTTATATATGAGGAAAAAGAAAGTGTTTTTATTTAAAAAAAAAACCGGGTAGGAATACCCTGCGAATATTACCGCCTTAATCTTCTCTTTAGTGCCCCAGAAAGCCAAGTCCCAGTGTAAAAGCTAATTTATCAGTATTTTTCTAATATCGTTTATATGAATATTTTTTGTCTAACAAGTTTAATTTTTCCTTACTGTTTTAAACAAAAGTTAAAGCAATAGTAACTTTTTTATTTTATTACTTTTCTATTGTAAACATTTTAGAAAAATGTCAGTTAAAAATCGAATTTCTCGTTTTTTTTTTTTTAAATTTGCCTTTAGCTGTCATTCGCTGAACTGTTTTCCAATTACATACAGTCCCAACTTGTGATAGTTCTTAGCCCCCCGTCTCATTCAACAGGATACCCAGATCATCCATTCATTGCCACATTAATAAGCCTAGACGCAAAACTTGTTGAACCGCATTTTGCTGATTTCAGAGCGCCTAAAAGTCGGCAGTATTTTTAGATTTTCTCGGATGTTGTTTTCGTGGCACTCCGAAGCGTTGTTGTTGTTATTGCTGTTGTTGTTCTCGTTTTAACTGACAGGCATTTTACTCACACATATGTGTGGGGATACAGGAGTAACACATCCAAACCGGCGCCGTCTCCCAATTGTGTAACGACTAATATTGTTTCACAGTTTTCACTTTGGTACAGTTTTTATAGCGTTTGTTTATTTTATTTTTTTTTTTTTTTTTGCTCCTGCTCATGACGTTGATGAGTTGTTGCTGTCTAAGTGTCGGGCGACGCGTCAAACTTTAAACTACACGCCAACGCCCCAAATGAATTGTAGTTTACCAAATGAAGAGCGTAGAAGGGTGGGCAATAGAAGAATGGGGGTGGGCGTGCTGTCGGCACATTAATTTTACCCACACCGAACTAATCTGGGATCTGCGCTTGCTTTGACAACACTTCCGTCGAGCCAAAACCACTTGACTGATACAAAGGTGTCTGGCTTTGTCTAAGCAACACACTAAAACCAGCAGGCAGCAGCCTCGGCTTGTCTAGACTTTGGCAGCCACTCCCGGCCAACCCCAGTGACAATTGCTGGGGGGGTGAGACAAAACAAAAAACCAACGTCGCCCGCCCCGCCTCCATGTTCGAGTGGCAAACTGCACGACACGACAGCTCGACACCCGTTGCTTGTCAACGCTCAAGTGATAGTGAAATGAAGTACTGCCTAAGCCAGAGTCGAGCTACGAGAGCTACGAGAGTTACGGGGCGCGCAATAAAGTTGCAACGCCTCATTTATCATACGCCCCGTGTTCAGGCAATGCTCTATTTGTCTAACCATTTCTATTTCGTTTTTGTTTTTCTTGTGGTGTTAAAAGTGCATTTTCGAAATTGCAAAGTGATTGACAAGAACACCAAAGCCAACCACAGTGCAGCCTAAAAGCGTGCAACACTTAAACCGAAATCAACTCAAGCGGCCACTTTGTTGTTCTGACCCCTCAGAACGTAACTGTAACCTTTTTGGGGCTTGCAGCTTGGTGTTGTGAGTGATTGCATTGAGATTAGACGCTAGACGGCACATTTGTTGCACATGCAACAAAGTACAAAGTCCAAGCTAAGTGTTACACCTAACATTGCACTTTTGCAAATTTTGTGCAACACGAGAAACTGACATGCCGCCTGTCAGTCGACAGGCCAGACAGCCAACGGCAACGGCATCTGAAGCCGGCTACCTCTTCTATCCTGTTGTTGTCTTAATAATGCATTGACAAGGAACGTACGTGTTTGTCTAGTGTGGGGAATGGAGTCTCAGGCAAAAAGCGAGATGTAAATGATATGCATGGGTTGCTCAAAATATCTTGCAATTTATCGATTTTAGTTAACATAACATTACAATTAGGATTCTAAATAACGTAATTACTACAGGTTAACGGCATTAGAAAACTATTCTAAACAGGGCGTCTAACAGCTGTAGCTTAAGAGCGCACTGAGGTAATATTACTCAAAAAAAATATTTCTTTAAATTTTATCATATGTCAAAATTACTTTTAAAAAATTTTTATAAAATATTAATTTAATATTTTACAAATATTTAACAAAAAGTTAAATTTATTGGGAGTACTAATTAATATAATAAAAAGTTGGCAATAAGTAAGCAATAAATAAAATAAAGAGTGCTTTATTTTCTTATAGCAGAATAGTGACGTCCCAAACCTTAACTTACAACCTCATTAAGCATAACTGAAAGAGAAAGCAGTCAGACACACTTTTCTATAAATTATTCTGTCACAATTTGTTATTTTATTTTTTTTTGACTTAACACAAAAGCTCTCATGGCAACCCTCTGGTTGTCGACTTATAGGCAGCCAAAGGTACGTTGAACTGCAACTGCTCATCTGGAGTTCAGGGCAGAGCCATTCAATTTGCTTTTCCGTAGCTTTAGCTCAGTTCGGTTGAGTTGAGTTGAGTTGAGCTCCGTTGCTGAAGCAACTGGGTCAACTATGGCTGTAACTGCAGCTGTACCAATTTTACCAAAGCTCTCAACTTAAAGCCGGGCAAAGTATATAATATAATCAAATATTTATTATAATGGCAACGGCGAGAGGCAGCTGAAAAAAGAGGACGCACCGGCTGGCAGCACCAACAGTCAGGTAAGTAAATGAGGCAATGTATGCGTAATGAGTGCTTTCACTTGGTCGCCGCTGTTTCCGTTTCCGTTGCACATGGCATATGAGCATTGTGACAAATGAACCAACTCTTATTGAATTATTACCAACCTTAATGCAGCCGCAATCTATATACATGTGAAAATGTGTATGTATGTCTGTAATGATGTTTCCTTATCGAGTTCAAGTTAATATTATTATTATCATCATTTTTTTATCTTTTTTTTGGCAACTGTCATAACGCGCCAGTTGTCAAGGCTGGAACTGTAAGTGTTGCTGTCTCACGTTGTCAAATGAAAAATGAACGCGACAATTATCGTAATTGGACCAACCAGGCTGCCAAGGCCGAAATACTTGGCGTCCGTGTGGGCGTGGCTGTTGGCCCACAGCATTGTCAACTTTTCCATAAGGCTTATAAATTATGTGCTTTAAAGCCCGTGAACAAAACTAATTAACTAAATGCAAAGCAGCTAAGCGAACACAAACGCCCAACGATTTATAACTTTGATATCATATTACACACATATCAGACGTCTAAGTATCATCTGTCCCAAAAAAAAAAAACAAAAACAAAAAAAAAAATATATATATATATATAAAAGATCTAATGCTCTATCAAATAAGAACAAGCAGAAACAACTATATAGATATAGATATATATTTATATATATGTTTCTGCTCTCAGTGGCACAAAACAGCAACAAATTTGACATCTGCTAATGCATAATAAGTCGCATTCTAGTCGCTTTTCCCGTGGCTTTGCCAGAGAAAAATGGAGGAACTCTCTGCCACTCGGGCCATAGCATTATATTGTTATTTTATGCACAGACTCTGCCGGCGACGGGGGATAAGAGAAGTGGCCAGCGGACAACGGGCAGCGGAGGAAGGGTTTCGGGGCTTACTGGCGCAGAGAGCCAAACTAAGCGACTAAGGCCATTTGCCAAGCTGCAGATATGTTGCAAAATGCATTTTGTGCTGCCATTAGATAGACCAAATTATTGGACAGAAAAACAAAACCGCAAAAACAAAAGACCCCCAGGCAAGTGGAAACGTGGTAATAGCGAACTGCAAATGCTCTCAATCTTGTTGAAAACAAATTTAACTATCCAAAAAAGGCAGCATTTTTTTAGGAAATGTCTTGAAAATAGAATGTTTTACTGCAGATATCGATAATAGTACTTAAAAATACCGATTGTGTTAAGATCGATAACTATCGGTAAACCTTTTATGTGTCTAATATGCAGTTTTAGCTCATATTATGGAATCTCTTATATTCAACTTTTATAAAAGTTTTTGAAAAATAATTGAAAAGTTGTATGTAAAAAATAACTTTTAATTATATCGATAGCTCGATTTTTACCTAAATACGATTAATATTGCAATCATCAGCCTAACTCAAATCATGAGAATCACAAATTTTGAATTTTATAAAATTTTTATTGTCAACTAAAATCTCTAATAAATCTCAATTTGGCAAGCACAGCATTTGGACAGTGTATTGAAAGCCAAAAACTCTAAAATCCTTTTGGCTGACTACTGTCAAGGTAGCACAGTCTCAGAATCGGCTCTAGTTGTGGTCTGAGTTGCAGGCTGTGCAGCTGTTGCAAATTTTTATGTCGCGCGGACACGTTGTGGGCGTTGTGGGGCGGCTACAGCCACTAAAACTACGACAACTTTTGCCTTGGCACATAAAAGTAGCACAAGACCGGCTACAACAACAAGAACAACAACAGTAGCTATAGGTAGCTTAAAGCGTATATAACTTTAATGCTTTTACCTTTATGTCTAGCACTTTTACTACCCCACGGCAAATACAACTACAACAGCAAGTGCAGTGTTTTCTCTTTTTTGCAAAGAAATTCCATTTTGAGTTGGCAAGTCGTCGTAAGACATGACCACACCCAGCGCCCATAGAACTTAATTGAAAAATTCTAGAGTTCCTCACTTTGGCATCATAATTGAAAATATTTTTGTGCTAAATTCTGTGGCTACGGCCAGTCGTGACCGAGCCGAAACCCTAAACCCTAAACCCGCTGCTGTCACCAGGCAATTCCATTGTATGGCCATTGGACCTCACAATTGTGCTGGCCAGGCCAATGACAGTCGCCTTTCAACTATGCACCATGAGATTGCGCATTGGCCGCCGCAAGCTTAAAGTGAATGGAACTCTCTGATATGAGCATTGTTTATTTACGATTTCAAAGAGATTTGACAAAAATCTGTAGCATTAAATTCAATTTCAATTTAATTGAATTGCGGATATTTTAATTGATGATTTCACTGGTATGGAATAAAGCAAATTTGGCGATTACATTTGAAATCAGATTATCGTTACACAAAGTGGAGCAAAATTAGTTTAAAATGGATATTAAAAAATATTTTTTTCTTTACCAATTTTAAAATATACATCTTACATTATTATAAATGTAATTAATTAATTAATTTTAAACCAATTCAAATGAAACAAAAACTTTTTATTAATATTTCATGAATTACAGTTGTTCAATTCGTTTAATATATAGATTAAAAAAAAACAAAAGTTATATTATTTGTTTGAACTGCTTATTACGCATTTTCTAGCAATTCACGCATAAAATAGTTTCAAAACAAACTTAACAACCACAATAAAATTTTCTAAACAAATTCAAAAACAATTTAATGCCAAAATTTTCCGACAAAAAAACTATTCGATTGACTTTTGCCACCTGCGGGCAAAGTTTTTGCATTTTGCTGATGTGTGTGAAATATTAAGGTAGAACTTGAAATATTTGCAGTACAAAGCACCGACGATGAGGCGGTTGCAAAAGCCGCACATAATTGCTATCCATTTAGGCAACGCCTGCTTTTGGCTTTGTTGCTTTTGATATTTATGAGTGGCGCACGACATCTTAAAACCAACTCGGAGCCAGCACAACCCAACCACAAACAAGTTTTAATGCACAACTTTTTAGATTTCCGTCATAATTTCTTTGCCTGCCTGATAAAGATTGGTGCATATGTGTGCGGATGTGAGTGTGTGTGTCTGTTTGGAACGCGAGCGTATAGAAACGCCTCCATTACCACCATAAAGCATGAAGCATAAAGCATATACTTTAGCCAACAATAAACTCAACTTTATGCACTTTCAATCCCCCCAACTTGTATGCACAGATTTAACTGCCATGGCACCGTCTTCACTACGGCTCTGAGCCTTTGCTAGCCCGTTGTCTTAGCCAGTCACAAGGCAATACACTCTCAAAATGTTTTGGTCTTAAATGACAACGTTTGTAACATTATAACTATTGTATAAAATTAGTTAGGTATATTAGTAGAAAGGCCGATTAATCGAAAAAGTATATATATAAAAAAATTATGTATAAATACATATTTTTTATTTTATTTTTATATTTTTTTTGTTTTGCATATTTAATAAATATATTTTTTTAAATACTTTCCAGTGTAAATAAATAAAAATTAATGAAATTACTCAATTGAAACATCTATCTCTTTATCTTTTTCTGCTTTTTCAATCTATCTATCTATCTACCGTATATTTTATACCGTATATTTTAAAACATTTTTTTCTACTGTTTAACAATTTCAGGGGACCAGACAGTTGAGAAAATAATGGAGAACTGTTAACCTAAAGTGACTGAGTTTATTTTTAATATATTTATATATCACTTAATAAACATGTATATATATATATATTATAAATAAATATTTTTTTGTATTTTTTTTTAAATAAACTTCTTTATATATTTCCTGTATTATATAATTATAGAGCATTCACCATTCTCCAACAATTTTTTTAAATGAAGCTTCGCTTCTTGTGTCTGCTTCTAATGTAGTTTCTCTCTCAAATTCACACGCACACACACACACATGGAAAGTTTTGGTTTTCGTGACGATAAGAAGCAGAAAACTAGACGGCGGCTTCCTGGCAACCAAAATTTATGCATGCTACATAATTTTGGGCTCTATTACTTTTCGGTTGGGCAGTGGCGAGAAAAATAAAGAAACGACCTCAAAGAGCTAAACTCGAATGCAATTCAATTTGATGTCAGCTTTAAAAAACGATGGGGCAAACAAATCACCCAACAAAATCAAATAACTATAATTTACCTGGAGGGCTTTATCGCGATTGAGTTGCCAGGGCTGTTCGTCGTGCAGCTCCTGGCGTTCTGCAGACGCAAAACTAAAGCACTTCAACTGATTAATTTATTGAAAGCGACGTGCGACGCGAATGCGCGCGTTAAAAACACACAAAAAAGAAAAAACAAAGAGTATAAGACAAAAATCTCTGACGAAGGACTCAGGACGTGGGACAATGGTTGAAGAGCTGAAGGAAGGTGTAGAAAAACAGGAGCAGCAGCAGATGCTTCCGCTTCACTTTTAACATCCGTTCGGCCAGCGAAATGGTCGAGATGCTTAAATTGTGATAAACTAATAAAGCGACAAACATTGCAAGGACACCGCCGTCAGGATATTTACTTTTTACAAGCTACCTGGCACATTCACAGGCATAAAAATTCAAATTGAAAATGAAAATGTTGGCATCGAGAGAAGTCACACAGATCACAGCGAACAGATACCCAGATTCCAGGTACCCAGTTCCGCATACCAGGGAGTAGACCCTCATCAGCGTCATCTGCCTTGAAGGCAGCTTCGAGTACAGCTGCCCATTCCACAGTGCCAGCCAATGCCAAGTTCCATCTCCAGTCAGGTGCTATAAATTTTGCCTTGAGCCTGGCTACGCAATTTAAATAGCAGGCAGGTAGTTTTTTCTTTTTTTTTTCTTTATTTGGACCTGTTTTCTTATGCCCTGCAGTTGGTAAATATTTAAGGGACTTTGCCGCAAAAAAAGAAGAGCACAACAAAAAAAATACAAAAAAAGGTGCAAAGTGTCGCCTTAAGCAACTGGCAATCTGTTTTGCATTAATTCATAAGCCGCTTGCGCCTGACAGGCCAAGGCGACACTCTCTGGCCAACTCTGGCGACGACTCTTGAACTATACTCTCAACTCGACTCTCTGGGCCATTCGGCCTTGTCAATATATATATATATATATATATATATATATATATATATATATATATATATATATATATATATATATATATATATAATATATATATATATATATATATATATATATATATATATATATATATATATATATATATATATATATATATATATAAAATATATATTTTTTTTTGTCCGCCCACATCTTATTTTTCTGCGTAACTCACTTGCAGTGGCATAACTTTAATGCCAAGTGCCAGCCCAACTGTTTGTACTTCATTTGCCTTGCATTAAGTCCTCGTCCTTGCTGCCAGCCCGACTGTGGTCCCTGGCAGCTCATCTTTAAGTGCAGTCGAGGTCGTCATCTGGATGGACGGATGAACGGCAAGCGTAAAAGTTTACTTAGGCTCAATGCTTTTTAAGTAAGTAGCTGCTTGTTGTACCACTTGCTAGTTGCTGTTTGTTGTTGCTTTTTGAGGCTGCTCTCGGCTGTTTAGCTTTCACTTTGCCGCATTAGTTTTTGTTGCCATGTCGTATACTTAATACTGCGGCCAGCTTCGCCCAGCAGTTGACTGCTTGGTTGCCAGCCATTTGACTGAGGATAAGCCTCAAGTGCATAAGTTATATTCCAAAGGCGTTATTTTTGAAAGGTTATGCTTATCAAAAAAAAAAAAAAAAAAACAAAATAAATAAGACACCTTCGATTCACAAAACTCATATAAAATTCTTAAAATAGAATGACTCTACATTTTTTCACATTTCCCACTTTGTTAAGCTTGCGTATATATATGTATGTACATATATATACGGCTTAAATTTGGTTGTATTATGTGTATAATTAAATGGGTACAAAATAGGTGGCAACATAAGTAATATAATCTCAAAAAAAAAAAAAATAAATTTATTATTTTATAAGTAAATAGCAAGTAAATAGTAAGTAATCTCAATCACTTAATCTCACACAATCTGCTGTTTCCACTTCTTTTTTTAACACAACCACTGCTCAACCACCCTCGTTTGCTCCCTCAGTATTTATTCTTCATGTCCACACACGCCTTCAAACTGAAAAATTACGCATACGCCACAACGCACAGGGCAAGGGACGAGGCGACCAAACCCGAAAGAAGTCTTGAAAAAATTGCTTACATGGCAAATTTCTCTTACGGCTGTCTTTAACAGCAACTTATTGTCAATTTTGTTGATAACAGACTGTTAAATCCAAACACAGACTCGCACACACACACACACACAAGCGGGGCAACAACTTGCTCATCACTTGAGCGGAAGTGTTGGCAAATGCAGTGATTTTCAATCTCAATGCGACATTTTGATTATTTCCATGTAAGCGTGTGAGCAAACTAGAAAAAAATGAATACGATGACACTGACACACACGCACACACGCGCGCGCACACACACACACACATGACATCTGCAGCAAGTGTCAGGGCTCGGCGCACGTTTGCCGCACCGGAAGCGACGCTTGTGCAAGACGGAAATTACTTTATGCTACACACAATGTCATCGATGCCGCATAAGCAGTGCGCCCGAGCACAGATAGACAGATTTAGCGAAAGACAGACAATGAGCAAGCGGAAGAGCGGGAGAACGGGCGAAAAGCAAAAAGTCTGCACAGCCCATGCGATTTCTTTCCGTTTGTGATTGCAAATTGTGCAACATTCAGCGGCAACTTTTGGCGCCAACGTCATTCGTTCACTGCTCAAAACTGCGGGGCGGCAAGGCCGAAATTCGGATGCACAGCACGCAGGAACCTTGAGTGCGTGAGGGTCTCAAATGAATTTAATTAGAAAATTTTGCGCTTCTTCGCGGCCGCAAGTGTAACAACTTGCAACTTGCAACTAGCAGCTTGCTGCTTGTGGCCAAAAACTTTGCGCATCCGCCCTTTAGCTTGCCGAACAAGCTAGAAATAATAATAATAAACGCTTTGAGTGCGAGTATTTTTCTTAATTTCTTCCATAGTTTTGCAAGCGCATTCGTTTTACAACAAGGGCCAAAACTGCCGTTGCCACAAAGAACAAAAATATTAAAATAACATAAAAACAAACAATTTTTAATTAAATTTCGTTTTATATGCTATTTTATTGATTCACGTTTATGTTTTCTTATTCGCATGAAATTTCACTTTCTATAAAATATTCAATTGTGTTTGTTATCTTAACTCTTAATAGCTTAAAAAATCTTTAAAACAATCAAATCTATTGCGTGATAAATCTGTAAATTCTTTTGGATTATTCTGATGCAATAAGCACACTTAAAGCTTATCAATAGTTTAACGTTTATGTCTAAAAAGTTAAATAAATACCACTTAACAAATGTTTTGATACAGAGTTGCCATTTATAAGGTAATCTCATGATAATTTCTTTTTAAAAAATTGCTTACACCATTTGATAACGTATTTAAATGCAAAAAGGAAAACACCTCCAATATTAACAATACGTCCACGTGTAAAGGAGAAGCAATTTTTAACCCTTGAAATGCCACGGCTCATAAATGTCGGCAATTGTCTCGCACGTTTTGCATTTGAAAATGGTGGAGCCAAAAAGTTTGCTTTGAATTACAAAATAAATCAGCAGAAATGTGACTTTTTAATGTTGCATTGTTGCTCTAACACACACATACTCGTTACACACACGTTTGCAAATGGCAGCAGGAATGCCAACAAAAAAAAATAAAAACAGTTTAGAGAAAGCAAAGTAAGCGGCAACAAGAAAAAGTTGTCGCTGCTTATTTTTTGTACAAATTGATGTTGTGTTTGACAGTTGAAACTTGCAACAAAAACGACGCCAAATAAATAAATAAAAACAGTCACGACCAGGATAGCAACAGGGGTGGCGCTGTATGGTGCGGTTGGTTGCCAATGGCAGCGTAAAAAGCGCTCCAAAAATGTTTTAAAATTTACACAGTTAAATGTAAAAGTTTTATTTTCGTTTGCAAATGAATTTTCTGTACTGTGCTGTGTTGTGTTTTGCAAGTTGTTTGCCATTGTGCCAACCGTTAGACAGCCAAGTCAACTTGCAACTGCAGCAACTACAGCTATCGAGCCAACGCCAACAACGCCCAGCACCAACATTTATACCTACAAAAACAACGTGTTGGTAGTCAATTTGGTTAAATTTTTATTTTATTTTTCTTGTTGTTAGCCATTTGATAACACACAAAAGTTGCTGCAAGTGTGTTTTGCGTGTGAACTCTCCTCTCTCTATCTCTCATTCTCTCTGAAGTGCTGGGTGCCACATTGCCGCTTAGATTGTTGTTGTCCAAAAGTGGAGTTTTGTGCTATCATGCAATAAGCAGACAGCTAGTCGGAACTAAACCACAAGTACTTATGGCACATAAAATATATGTGTGGCGTATAAGCTATTTTGTATGCATTACTCATACGCCACATGCAACGGAAAGTAACTCGCAGTTCTGTGTTTATGCGAATAGAAAGTGCTTGTGAACGCTGTTGATTGAATTAGGGCAATCAATGAGAAATGATCTGTAAGGAATATTGAATATTAAATACGCTAGTCGTGTGTATAGAATTTTAGTATTATACTTACTTTAGTACTATTTAGAAGCGGGCTAATTTAATTAACTTCGGTTTATAAACATTTTTGTTACATCAACTTAATTTTCTTATTATTATTCCTTGCATAGAGTTAGAAGTCCGATTTTTTAATCTAATGATCTTTTGATAGTTTTCCATCGTTTCACATCTATATAATATAGTAGCCTAACATTATATGATTTTAATTTACGATTCTTAGCACTTTGAAGGCTATTGAGAACTGTAAAATATCGTGTTCCCATTTAGCCGACTTTTATATATGTGGAAAAATGTTGTTCTACAAAACATTCCACTTCATTTCCCCATTTAATCTTGTAATAATAATGTAAAGAAAACAGGACTTATGACAACCATTTAGGTACCACAAATATTGTGCAATAAATTGTATTTTTCCTACTTTCTTTCAGAGCTTGGCTCATTAGGTCACATAATGTCAGGAATTAATCAAAAAGTCCAAACACTAATTGAATGCAGCTAACACAGAAATTTCCCAACGCCGCATCAATTTCCCAACCTATTTACGGTGCTCTTCTCTGGTATCAAATAGGTTTCAGGAACTAGTTGACTTTTCGTTGGACCTTTCAAAGTGCAACTAAATTAACTAATTTTTCAGCATAAGCCACTGACCGAAGAGTCAGTTGAAGTGCTTCCGAAATACACAGGAGTCAACAAAGCTGCCAAGCGTGAAATTGCAACATCAAAAAACCCAAAAAAAAAAAGAGGAAAAACAGCAAAGTTCAACTGAGGCACTAAAACTATAATACAATTTACTAAAAATAGTAGACGGGCCCCTAGTGCACGAAGTAGCACTAAACAGCTTGTGGCCCACACACGCATAAGCAAATACGCACACACACACAGATATAAACGCACACTCAGGGAGTGTCATATGTAAATTCTCCCCTGACGCCATTGACAAAGACACTTGAATGAAAAAAGAAGAAAAAACACACACACAGACAACCCGGAACAGGCGCACTATAAACTCAATGTATACATTTAGGCACACATCGCTATAAATTGTAGCATACTTTCGTCCAGCAGCAAAACTGTAAAACACACACACACGCGCAGCCCTATCAACAGAGCGAGCAAGAGGCAAAAAAAAAAAAAACAAAAAAAAACAACCAACCGAAACTTATCTGTGCGCCCTTTTCCGGACGCCACTGCCTGCAATGACCCTAATAACTGTCTACGGGCATGTTAAGTGTCAGCGGCAACATGCCACTATCATATGTGTGCGTGTGTGTGCGTTGTGCGCTGCAATATATTGTCTATATTTCTTGTCAGCAAATAAAGCGACAAATAAATAAAGCTGCTAAAAAGTTGGACGAATGAAAAATCAACGACGCTCCTTCAGCGCCCAGAGCCGAAGCGTCTAACGGCATGAGCCATGCTAAAACTGTCAAATTGCGCCTAAAAGCAGACCGCAATATTTTGTAGTGGACCTCAAAAAAAACAACTATTCCCAGCCTCCCATTTCCTCTCTGTCATTCTCTCGTTGCGTTGTTTTGTGTGTTTCGTTACTCGGCAACTTTTTCCATTTACTTTGGCTCATGCATTTTTCAAAGCACAAACGGCAAATTGTTTCTCTCTCTCTCTCTCTCTCTCTCTCTGCCGCCCACCTCCCTCCTGGTTTCCTTAAGTGTTATTTATCTTTGACTCCCACGACATTACTCTAGTTCGCTCTCAAGGAAACCTAAAGTCGTGTCGAGCTGAGCTGAGTCAAGTCGAGTCTCGTGTGTCTCGTCGGTTGGGAAGGAGGAGGGGGAAGCTGCCGCGTAATGTACGACTGGGACTGGGACTGTAACTGGGCGTACAAATGGGCGGGGCACACAGCTAACTGCTAACTGAACTAACGCACGCTGCCATCTCAATTGTCCAGTTGTCCAAATATTAACTTTGGCCGATTTTTGTTTTGCATTCAGTTTCTTGCTGCACGACAATTGCAACGCTCAATTGTTTCAAGTTTCAGTTTTATTTTGAGAATGTTTTTTTTTGTGATTTTTTCATTCTTAATTTTTTTTCTTTCGTTTCCCTACTGCTCGGTTAATTGTATTTGCGCCCAAAAGTGGGCAATGAAAAGTTAATTGCGAAAAGCAACCCCTGTTGCAAACTTATTGATGCTGATTGCATTAAAGCCAAGTACAGCACGTCTAAAACTGACAAACGGCCCAGCTTCAATATGAAATGTACCACATTTTTTGCGGTCCAGCCTCTCCGGGGATCCACACGGACACGCTGTGGACATCCATTTGCATTGCACAAACGTTTCCATTTTCGAGGTTTCTCTCTTTCCAGCGCTGTCGCGTTTTTTTTTTTTGGTTTTTTCCTCATCTCGTTTCGTTTGATTTTGGTCGTAGCTTTATTTGGCTTAGAGTCGAACTGCGTGCTCGCCTGATTCACCGATACGCCCGTTCGCATCCGCTCCCATTCAGATTGCGTGTTGGGTTAGTTTATTTTAGTACAATATCCGCATTTCCATTAAAGCCAGGATTTTTTTATATTCTGATGGCAGAAAAATTTTTAAATTAATCGCATTCGAATAAATTGTGGGGTCATTATTATTATTGTACTATTTGATTTTGAGATTTTATTACGCAACAAAGAAATCAAATATTTTAAATATTTTTAAGCTATTTTTAAATTATTAATTTAATCTAAATTATTGATTAGATATTGCAATAGTGGCCAAACCACTAAAAAAAAAAAAACAAAATAAACTGCGAGCCTTTTTATATGTTTATTGTTTTAAAATCAAACTGAAATTATTATCGAAAATTTCAATCAATTTTATACCGAAATTAAATAAAATATACAATATTATTGAAATAAAGAAAAAATTAGAATTGATACGCTAAATAAGGATTAGCAAATGTTTCAATTAACTTTATGAAAACTAACTAAAAAATGCTCAGGACAAGGAAGCCAATAATTTCCAATATGATATTAAATGCAAAATAGCCTTTATTTCTCATTCCAAACAACGGAACTTTGCGATATTATCCAACACTTGGCACATATCAAATTGCAACCCTTTCTGGACTTCTTTATCCCCAAAGGCATTTCCTATTATAGTTTATGACCAAAAAGCTGCCCCATATAAAAAGTAAATTACAGTAAAAAAAAAATGCTGCACAAACGAGCTTAACAGACGCCACAAGCGAAATCTAATAAATTTTATTACAACAATGTCATGAAATTGTTGTTGTTGTAGAGTATATAGCATATATATAATATATATTTATATGTTTATGTATATGGCAAACATATCGCGTGGAACACGAACAGAATATGTATGCGAAATATTTTGTAATTTATGCGAACATACGCATATTTAAGTCAAATGTAAATATTTAAGTTGCGCATGAAATTGGATGCCCTGTAAATGTCTGATAGAGCCATCCGAGGAGTTGCTATAAAATTCTAAACCACAACAACACCAAAATATAAATAAAAATATAAAAGAAAAAAATAAATATATGTATACAATTTAGCGATAAAAAATAAATACATATATATCTATATGACAGGTTGTAAAACATAACGTTCCGTGATATTTGTATTTATTTTACTTTGGGTGGGGGCACAAAGAGCGTGCTAAAACGAAACTTAAAAAAAAACAGCAAGAACAATACAAATACAAACAATGTCAAGTGCGCAGGGGATACAAAAAAAAATACCAAAAAGTCGCAAAGACATAAGGATCCAGATCCTTTGTTTGCCTATATGCGTGTAAACGTATCGCGTGTATATGGTTGTGTGTGTTCGTGGGTGTATAGGTGAAACTCTGTACATGTGTTTGCTTGGCTGCCATTTTGTTTGCTTTATTGACAAAAAATACTACTCGTATCTACCAATTTTCTGTTTGTTTTGCGCTTATTTTGTATACTTCTTTTTTTTGTAAGTGTTTTGCAGACTTTTTTATTTTGTGCATATTTATGAATTTTTTTTCTTTTATATTGTTGTTGTTTTGCATATATAAATATATATGTGTATATGTGCATATGCTGCATTGCATTTAGCCTTTCGCCTTGGTGGGGCTTAACTGCCGCTTGAACATTATTTAGCGCCTAACTAAATCTGAGTATTTACTTTACCTAAGAAAATAATTTTCAATACAATAAATGAAAAAATGTGTTTTTTAACAAAATTCTGTTTTAATTTATCACATATCTGACAATCACAAAATATTATAGAAACTACCCAAAAATATAATTTATATTAGTAACAAAATGGCATCTACACATTTTGTATCTTAGCTACAAAGAAAATTACAGTTATTGAAATTACCATGTAATAAATACCAAACGCTGATTAAATGTATTTCTTATTTTGGCTAGATTTTTTTATATTATATTTTATAGAAGCATTATACCAATTGGTTGATCAGTTCGTGCGCTGAAAATATTTTCAAAAATGTTGAGCTCAAAATAAATTGAACAAGTTTAAAAGCGCTCGAATATTAACCAAGGAAGTTTTTCATTAAGTTGTTATGCAAATATACATTTGCCCATATACGTAGCTGAAAAGCCAACAAACTTTTTATGAAATTTCAATCTATAATACGTATGCCATACACATATTTGGTACACATACATCATGATTGATGGTTGCCTTACTGACTTCATTTGTTTTTATATGCGAATGGCATTTGCAAATGCCAAACTCATAGACATTCAGATCTGGCTTAAGTAATTGATATTTAGTGCAGTTAATAAATGGGGAAATACTAAAATGCCATACTGCTTAAATGCTGAAATGTGCAAATGCCGGTCTCTGTCGTACAGCAATGCAGCAGCCGCAGGCAACCAAAACATCGTCGTAGACGGCAACTGCAATGAAAATAAAGCGTTACAATACAGCATCAATTGAAACTCAAGCGTCGAGCGACTGCCAAACCTTGTACAAAAAGCCCAACACACAGCCACACACACGCACACACACCTTTTCAATGTATCTACACATTTTCATGTAGCCCCATATTGGTATTACTCCGTATATATGTGTGAATGTGAGTCTGTGTGTGTGTTTCAATAAATCGTTCAGTGCTACAATAACACGAGCTCTGCTGCGCCCGAAAGTAGGCAACATGCGCTGGGTGTGCACTATATGTAAGGCTAAAATAGATGGGCGAAACGTGCAGGTAACATGATTTTGAGCGAGTTTCAAGTGGCCAGCCGCAACCTGCTCGGCCTGATCGGCTCTGTCCACCAGGGTACCAGGCCACCAACACCATGGTCCAAATGCAGTTTGCATTTTCCGGCTTAAAGAGATTTTCATTGCAATAACCTGACCTGAAATGCAACTTTGTCTCTACATGTTCCGCCTGCAGCGGGCCAATACACAGCTCACCCATTTTCAATTGCCCAACTAACTGTCATACACAAACACACACACACACACACACACATATATATATATATATAGTTGTATATAGCTGCATATGTAGTTGATAGTTGGATAGACGGCCCCGCCCCGCTAGTCCGCGAGGCGTGTACCTAGCCTTCCATATTGAGTTCATTCATTCAATCAATATTTAGCCGTTGAAATCGCGATTTACGCGCATATTGCGCCAATAACAAATGAAAAGTGCACGACTAACGCAGCCAGTGCAAAGATTTATCTTTTCAGCGCAGCTTGCAAAACTCTCTCAATGGCTTTTTCTATTTTTATTTTAAATCAATTTTATATTTATTTTACTGTTGCGGGCATACGATGCAGCCGTGCATACAAATCTATATAGTACTGTGTGACGTCAATAATTGGAATTAATTCTACTATTGTCATTGAGCTGCATTGTTGGGAAAGCAGAGCGGACATTTCGAAGAAAATGAGATTGGAAAGGATTGCAAATCATTAATAGTTATTTTCATGTAATACTTTAAGAGGTAATAAGAAAGGACTATAGTAGGTAGTAAGAATAATATATATATAGATCTATATTGTTCAACACCATTGAATTTTATAATTTATTTTTGTTCAGCTTGGTACAGAGTTTGAAGACAAGCTATATACACATAAATATAATTATTAAATGCTAAAAGCCTAACGGAATTATAAACATTGATAATAACATCACCAACACCATGGGGGTATTTTATTTGCCAGCCTGGCCAGCTATGCCCCTGGTCACAGCTAAATGTTGTTAGTGATGTTATTAAATCCTACATCTAGATTAAAAAAAACGTTAGTATTAAAAATATATTAAAAAATTTAAATCTACTTTAAAATATAAACAACATTTTTGGGAAAAGTGAAAGAACAATTTTAATATAAACAATAATTAGTATTTGATAGAATAAAGAGACAGAAAGAGACATTAGAGTATATTTCTAAAATTAAATATATTACATATATATATGAAAATATCTTTTTAAGCAGACATACAAATTTATTTATTTTTTATTTGATCCTGCTCAATAAAATATTTATTAAAAAAATTGTGTATTTAATTATAAAGAGTACCTAAAATTCTTGCGAATAACCCATCAAAAATATAGATATTTATACCTATTTTTTACGCATAAATTCTCGTAAAAAAATCCGTAAAGTTATTAAAATTTGGAAAAGGCAAAATTTTTATAAATAATCATTTGTGCTAGCAATTTACAGCAGTACAGAAAAAAACTAACAACATTATTGTCACTAAATTGTGCAGCGCTATTCGAAGTAATAACTCAATTAATAACTCATTTTTTGGTCATGCACAGCAGGAACTTCACCGGCAGAAGCAGCAGTTGCCCATCAAATGCAATTTATGCAGCAACAACAAAAATCACAGCTAACACCCCCGGGCCATATCCACAAAATACTGGTTGCAGCGGTAGGCGCACATCATTTTCCATGTGAACTTTTATAAAAAGCAACTTAAACGACTAACCAGCCACAGGGTCGGGAGAGTACAATTCAGTCAAAAAAAAAAATAATGAACTCTGTAATTTGATTACACACAAAAAAGCTGGACAGCTCTACAAAAACAGCGACTGCAGCGACAACATTGTAATTCAATTTCATGCACAGGAAGTGCACACAAGTAGCAACAACGACAACAACTAGACATCTGCAATAAGAAGAGACAAAAAACATCGCTGCTAATGAAAGTAACAACATCCGGGAAGAAGACCAACCAGGGCGCGAAAAATATTCGAGCAAGAAACTGAAAACTTAAGCTTTTAACAGCATATTGAAATAAGCGATTACTATAAATATAAATAATTAATATTAAAATGTAGTTCCAATTTTAATTTTTATTTCGTTTTTAATAGAGAAAAAAAAAATTTTACAATTTGTTATGATCGAGTTTGAAATTACCACAGGATTCTCTGGCCTTCGGCTTTGTAATTGCATATTATTTATTTTTTATTTGCTTGAAAATTAGTAATTTAAAAGTTACATATATCCAAGAATCATATTTAAACCAAATAGTGCAAATAACTTATTATATTGAAAAAAAAATTCGTGAGCCCCTTCTATTAATTTGCAAAAGGCATTTTTCTTATAATGCAACACTCTCTACTTAGAGCTATCACCAAATCCATTTCAAACTTGATCTTAGACCCGAGTCATCTACAAACTATGACCAACATGGAAGCAGTTACCTCGACACTATTTTTAAATACTTTGGCTTTATCTCTTTGAATCAAATTGCCTAAAACTATTCACGATAATTACTCGCATAAGTGGATCTTGTCAGAATGGCTGACGGGAAGCAAGCACCTTTAAAAGCTTGTTAGATTCTTGAGGCGTATGCAAATAGGCTGTAAAATTCTTGGCGCAACTTCCTGTCAAACAGTTGGCTTTTTGACAAACCGCCCGGAATGGCATATGTGTATGAGGCTGGGGAGGCGAAGGGTACCCTGGGTACCGAGCGTGTTTTAAGCGAGGCGTTGTGTGATGTGGTTTGAGGCTGCCGCAGGAAACGGAAATGCGCATTTACACGTAACATTAACTGCCGCCAGTGGCTCGGCCAGAAACCCACAGCAAAGCAAACAAAAACCAGAAAACCGAAAAACGGAAAACCAACAAACAAACCTAGCCCCCCCCCCCCCCCCCCCCCCCCCTTTTGCACAGCTGGTACCATGCTATATGGTAATGGTAAAAGCATTAAGGTGTACCCAAACTCCCGAGCTCCCAAACACCCGAACTCCCGATGATTTGGCCGTGTGTGAAGTTATGCGCTAAGCGATGCCAACAATGACGAAGGCATCTTCAATATTTGCATAAATCCTTCAAAGCACCCTCAATACTTCAAAAAATATTCAAGCGGCAACGAGTACGGGCGTTACATCGTTTTCGTATAATGTCTAATGCGGCGTATACGTAATGTGAGCAATGCTCCTCACAACTGAACTTCGCAAAGCACACCAAATTCTGAGCTTTGTAGCTCATTTGATGGCGTTCGAACTGGTTTCCACATCAGAAAAGTACATTGAGTTGTTGCGATTTAATTTATGAAATACACATATGCATTAATAATAATATATTAATAATAATAATGTGATCAACATCAAAATTTATCACAATATCATTAAAAATGATTTTTCTATTTATTTTAACATTTTTATTAACATCAATTTTGGATTATTCCTACTGAAATTTAATTTACTTTAGGTTTCCTAGCATGCAATGAAGGCAATTAATAAGATGGAAACTTTTATATTCATATTCTATCAAATTGCTGTTTATGTTTTTTTTTTATTGTTTACTCATATTGTCTACTCATATTGTCATACATAATTTTATAAACATTTAAAGTTAAAAGTATAATCCGGCTCAGGTTTCAGCAACTGCTTATGAAGTTTAACTAGAACTGAGCTGCTTGGCACTGCCTTTAGACTGCTTCAGCTCTGTCTCAGTCTCAGTAGCTCTCTCTCTCTCTCTCTCTCTCTTTGCCTTTCTCTTCCCAGCTCCGTTTTACTTTGGCCGTTGCCTTTTGCTCATTATAGCGCCGTGGAGACGGGCTATTAATCATGAGCTTATTGAGGCATAAACGCGTTGAGCCACAACGCCCACGTCTTTGGCAGGGTGTATGGCCACACACACACACACATACACAGCTCTGCTGTGTGTTGAAGCGCTTTAATAAATATTCATTTGATTTAAAGGCTTCTTTGATGCTGGTTTGCTTGCTTTGGCTGCATCTTGAGTTATTGTGCGCACACCTGTTTGACGGCTTGACACTGGCAAGTCACTAACAGCAAATCACACACACATACACACACACATGAAAGGGAAAGAAAACACTCCCAACCGCAAATTTACATAACGCGCTCCAAGCTGCCATTGTCATCTTATATGGCCAGGCGAGGCTCTCTCGCTCTCTCTCTGTGCTGGCTGGCAAGCCAAACAAAACCTGTCAAAGTATCTCATGACAGCAGTCACACACACACACACTCACAGCACCCGTAGTGCACTTACTGACACACATGCAGAGCAATCACTCATGCCGTCAGTCAGAGGGGAGGTGGTGGCAGGAGATGGGTCACAGCAAGGAGCAGACATGGGGCCCGACTCATGATAAGTGCCCCCGTTGGGTGCTTTTTACATAAGCGCCATGCATTTATGTTTATTCAAGTGTTAGCCTGCCAATGTCTACGTGTGTGTACACACACTACCAATTTACACACACACACACACATAGAGCACAGCATTTGGCATGTAATGATTTATCGACAATTGTCAGCAATCGCGCGCGTTCGCCAAACACTTGGCCCTCAATTTGTTTGTCTCACTGAAGGTAAACGCACTTAACAAACGCACTCACACAACAAACAGCCCACGCTGCAAATCCGTTTCAATGGCAGAACGTATCAGATTTGCCATAATTGTCCCTCATCATGTTCAGTTTAAGTGGAAACTAACTAGAGAGTGCCGACTAAAGCCAGCTTTGTGAACTTGTTTTAAGTCCACGTATATTATTTCCAAGAATTTAATTTTTCTCTGTTTATATTTTGTTAGCGGAAACTGTGTTGCCTCAAGTGTAGAATAATTGTAATTTGGTTATTTCACATAATTTCGTAACAAGAAGTGTTTCTTAGAACTTTTAAGTCGTTAGCAACGTTTTAAGACCAGATAACAAATTCATTTGAATTAGCTCTTACTTAAACTTATCTTAAAATTAATTAAGAACACTTTTAAATATGACAAATTACTTTTTAAATATATAAAAATGTTATATAAGTCCTAAACATTCTTCACATTGATTTACTTGATGTAAAATAGGAGAAATAAATAATTTCGCATTATTATTATTCGTATTGTTATTTATGCATATTCCCACATGCTTAAGCGATGCAAAAAAAGATGTTCTATGCCTATTTTTATCATAAAACCATAATGTCCAATACAAGTTTATATAACTAATGCGCCCTTATAAATGATTAACGTTTATTTTTTAGTTAAAGCAGCATATATGCATATACCTTGCTCATAAATCGTTGAAACTTACCACATTACGCATACGCCGTGTTGGTGTTGTGCGCATAAAATGTCTATAAAAACGCTTAAAATGTGTGAAGCACATCATGAGACTGCCGTGGGACGAAACTTTAGACCATAAAAGTTGTTGTCTTCCGCGTATGTGAGAGTGTGTGTGCGTGTGTGTGTTCGTGTGTTCGTGTGGAGTGCGGCCACTTAATAGGCTAACACTTTCAGAAAAGAAAGGCGTCGCTGGGTCTTAATTTTCAATATTTTGTAGCTGCTGCAAACTTTGCGAACAAACTTTTCCACGCATAATATCATAATTAATTAATGTACAAAAAAAAAATAATAAAACTGCAGCGTACGCGTACTTAAATTACACTTCTTTAATATCGCTAGGCGGACATCGCAAGGCGGCAGTTGAATTTATTTATATGCCCCCCACTTGCAATTAGTGCGGCAGGCAAGTACTCGACGCTGTCGGACAGTTACTAATTTATCGTTTGTTATGTTGCAAATACAAAGAGATAGCTAAAAATTGCAGAAAAAATAAAAGAAAAAATATTTTAAAAGAAATTTCGACAAGCGGCCACAGCCATTAACGGCCATTGTGTTAAATATTTTGCGAGCAGACAAAAATATTTGCCAGCTAAGAAAATGGTGCGCCATATATGTGTCTGTGTGTGTGTGCGAGGGTATGTAGTGTATATGCATGTGTGTGTGTTACTTTTAAGCCATTTCCCTTCTGCTCTTTGCTTTGCTTTAAAGCAGCTCTAACATTATTGCGGCACATTAATCACAGGAACAGGAAGCTTCCACCACTGCGCCGCCCCACTGAAAGCAAGAGTGTTTTAGTGTCTGCTTTTCTGTACTGTCAAGTGCTCGCGGGCAGCCTAAAAGCATGCCACAAAATATATGTGGCTCGAACCCGGCACATAAAATTAATATGCAATTAAATAATATTAGCAAAATGTGCGCCAAATTGATAATACGACTAATATTTAATGGCAAGTCAATTTGTTTGCCCACTAAAAACATCACATACTCAACATACACACTGGTCCTGGTCTGGGTCAAACAATTGAACCCACCGCTTTGTTTGCCATCAATAATTATCCGTAAATTTTGCATAACTGAAAACAAATAGTGAACAACAACGAAACGAATTTCCATTTAGGGAGCAGTACGTTTTATACCCTATTTATAAAGGTTAAGTAAGAGTATATGATTAAAGAATCAATCTAATTAGGTATGTTATCAAAATTGTAATTTTTAAAATACTGTACTTTTGCTTCAAATGCAATTAGTGAAAATCTACGTAAAATTAAAACGATTTCAACCCTATAACTTTACATTTCCTTTTTATCTATATGTTGCAAGTGCAGTGAAATTTTTTAAATGCCATATTTGCATACAAAAACGGCACCACGAAACGTTAAATTTGTCGGCTAATTTAGTCGAACCCAAATTTGAATGAGCCATCGAACTGTGAACCAGATAATAGCAGCTCATGCAAATATTCTATGTAATTTTATTATGCTAATAAATGTTGGTGTAAAAATAATTTTTTCTTTGTATTTTTAGGCTGTTTACATGGCCGCGGAAGCGATAAAATTCATATACAATTTATTTGCTGATCAGTCGAAGTGCATAAAAATCAAATGTTAACATAAATGCAAACAAGTAACATGGAAGTGTATGTTGAAAATAGTTTGCTATAAAATACCCTGCTGATGAAAGTAATATAATGATTAGTTTTAATTGAATAAGTTAATATATTCAATGGATAAACGAAAAAAGGTCAAGCTGAAATCTTAATTATATATAATTGTAAACTCGTTTTTTAATTTGTTGGCTAACGGAGAAAGAACTTTTCTGTCCTTTAAAGCTCAAAAATACCAAATCCCTTTAGACCAATAATGCATACTCTACTGTACAATGTACAGGGTGTAACAATCTCCACATTTTATGAATGTGAGTTTAATACAATTATTGGGTATTAAAAATTTAGCTTGGAGCTTATTGAATTTAATTATACAAATGAAAAATGTTTTTTCAACTCGCCCAACTTGTAAACAGCCATATATATATACATATATGTATATACAAATTATCAGCCATATATATCTGTTAACTATGTGACTATGAGCAAATTTTGTAATATTAATTTGATTTTATTGCAAGGTCTCTATGCGAATTTTCTAGTTCGCGAAGGGCTCTGTATTGTTGCAGATAATTAATTTGATTTCATTTCGAATTACATGCGTTTGCATAATTGAATGTTAAATTCGGTTTAATGTAGTTTTACTATGGCAATCGTATAAAATGCTAAATGCTCTATAAGCATAAATATACAACTATAAAATGTATTGTTGTTGTTTAGCATACGCTCGTATTTTAAAAGATTTGTGTGCAATCCTCTCAAATAGTTTTTATTTTTACTATAAGTCCTCAACAATTACAAAACATTGCTAAGCATGAAAAACGCTTTTGCAGCAGTTTTCTATCGAATTTTATTCTAGTCTGACATTGAAAGTTGTAGTGGCACAAAATCATATTGTTATACAACATTTGTGGATTATTAAACTTTTACGGCGCCCATTTTTTATTGTTGACCGTGATATTGTAAATCATAAACCGGATGCTGCGCGTCTGTAGTGGCATTATAATGCTGCCACACACACATAAGCAGTCACACACAAACGCATAAATTGTATTTACAATTGTATGTGGTAGCGTTATGAGGACATAAAAAATATGCATTGCATATCGCTAGGCGCTGTAAGCTGCATATTTATTTATTTATTTGTTGCTGGCAAACAAAAGGAATTTGGCATTTTATATCCTTCATACGCGTATTATATGCCATGATTCCATACCATTTTTTTCTTCTTGTTTTACTATGAGCGATGTCTATGAGAGGGTTATGTCAAT
Organism: Drosophila nigromelanica; assembly: GCA_004149465.1. Classification (NCBI taxonomy): domain Eukaryota; kingdom Metazoa; phylum Arthropoda; class Insecta; order Diptera; family Drosophilidae; genus Drosophila; species Drosophila nigromelanica. The sequence continues at coordinate 134,246 of SCDS01000093.1, read as the reverse complement.
TCATGAAATCCATTAAGTCAACTCGTTTTTCGAAATATGTTTTCGATGACTGACATACATTTTTGTATATATTTCCAATTGGAAATATAAAAAGGTTTCTATATACAAACATACTTGAAAATATATGTATATATATGTAGTTTTCTTAACTGCCATTAAACTGAAAGGAACATAAGAAACATCAGCTTAACAAAAAAAAATATTTTTAACACCCGCACTCACAAAAATCATGTAAATCTATATACCAAAGTTGTAAGCTGGTATTAAATATGGTATACAACTTATTACATTAAGACGGGCATTACGTATTTGTAGAAACGGCTTGACGATTTCGGTACCCGGCTGTACTTCAGAACACGTTGCAACTTTAATTTAATCACCATATAAAATATGTAGCAAATGGAAAATGTTGTTATTCAATTTGCTGCTGAATGAAGTGATGTGTGTACCATAGCTGCCTGCTGAAAAACGAAGGGGGTAAGGGGGCAATGGGGCCATGGCAGTGGGTTGGCCACTTGAAATGAGTGGCATGTCGTGTCGGTTTCGGGTAGCGTGCCATGGCCATGGCTACTCCAGAATCGTTGCAACAGGCAGCATGTTTACGGCAGTGCGTGCAGCACGTTGATGCATGTTTATTTTCGATAGCTGCAGCCGGTGCTGCTGTTGAATACAGCATCGCTTTCATGTACATACACACACACATATACATACATACATATTCGATATATGCAGGTCATAAAATCCGTCGCTTTTTTGCGCTACTTTCCTTTTGAGCGCCCACAATAAACAGACGTGTTTTTCATAATGCATTTTTAATATAGCCCACACAGATTGGCAATTTTATCTCGTGTTTTTACCTTTCACTTATTTTGAAATTCGTTTCATTTTTTGGTCTCGATTTGCTCTTTTATTTCCTTGCTGCAACGTATTTATTTATAAACAATCAGTTGGCCCCATTGAGTCGTGTAATATACATGACTGACAAAGCCAACTCGAAAACAAAAACAACATAAAACCCGGTAATAATATTATTTAAAACGGTTTTCGATTTATGACCGATTTTTTCCTTACTTGATACGAAAGCAGTTTTTCAATAGCGTTCTGAATTCCATTTACTTTTAATTTTCTTTGCTGTAAAGACGATCTTTGGTATGCTTTGTTCCTTTTCGATTTTCTTAACTACCCAAATGTTTCTGTCTATGATTTTTCAAAAACTTAAAGTAAATGAATTTAAAAATAATATTTTAATATAGTTTTAATGAGAAAAAAGTGTTATTTTTTCCATTTACTTTTAATTACTCGATGGAGTCGATGGACACTAATAGATGCCAAAAGTTTCGCTTTATAATTACCAAGCGATTCCTTTTCAGAGAGTTGGTAAATTGGTCATTTTTAAATGCATGTGTATCAAAATAATGATGTTAAGAGTTTCAATTAAGATATTCATTGATACACTGGGCACATACACAGAGCATTAAGTGAACCTAAGCTAATATGAAACTGTCACTAAAATTAATTTCATAAAATTTCTATATAGTGAGTTTAAGGTAAATAAGCATTGTGGATATCAATGTAAGCCGTCGTCTCACACAGACGAACAGACTGACAGACATTTGCACGCCGACCTTCGGCTGGCCGCAGCCCACACGGCAATGGTCACAGTCACCGCCACGCCCCCCACTTTCAGCAAAAAGGCACATTAATAATTTTCGCCATCTAGTATTTGCTTGGCAATATCAAGAGGCAAGTCATTATTCATGGCCTGCCAGCCAACTAATGATTATGAACAGTTTACTCGTATAAACCGAAGGGATAGAGCTATTTGTGGGTGGAGCGGGTGGAGTGAGAGTTGGGGCTTAGCTAGAGGCTGTTCATGCAGAAAATTATATGCATAAAACAAGTGATTATGCTGTCGAGAGTGCTTGCTATTATTAGGACTGTAAAAATGGCATAAAAATGGCAGAACAAGCGACAAAAGCTTCGTCGTGGCCCAGTCGAGCGTTCGAGTAGAAAAATTACAAGTCAACAACAACAGCCAATAGAGAAATACCCTGTAGTCACCTTTTGGATGGCTTTCTACACTTCCGCATACATATATATACATATCGTTTATCGATATTTAATACCAACGTAGGTATTGACAGTTATAATGGGGTTTACCCACAAAAACGTGTATATCGTTTGTGTAATCGATAGTTTTGAATCGACACAATTAACGATAGTTTTAAATATTCATCGTAATTTATATTATGAATATCGATCAATTTTAAATCAATTATACTCTAAAACTTTATGAAAAAAATACTGTTTTAAAATGTAGCTTTTAAAGAACTTACAGACAGAATATATATTTGATATACTGTCAACTAAGCAAAATATCAATATACCCCATTTCAATCATCTCAATGACTACAGAGTATAACTAGTACAGTGAATGCCGCTAAACAGCCTTCAACAATAAGTGCAAGTCGAGCATGAGGCTTGGACTTAGCCAAGTTGGCAGGCTGGTAAGCAGGCAGCTTGACGGGCAGGTGCACAAACTGGGCGTGGCTTTAACATCCGCTTAATGGTAAAAGTTTTTTGCATGCGGCGAGCCAGCGCTTTAATAATGTAACCTCAAAATGTGGGTCAGTCGTCGCTTTATGGAAAGTCATTTCGATGTTGAACCGAGTTGGCGAAAAAGTCGCGCTCTGGCAATTATAACACGACCATATGTTTCAGCCACAACTAAGAGCCTGTGGCAGCTGCAGGTGCATTTGCCACTCTGACTCGACTTCCTTTTGCCTTTACATTTATTTTTTTTTTATTTTATATTTCGTGTTGGGGCTGTAACCCGTTAATGTGTTGCACTTAAAATTTATGCCATGAAATGGTACAGCAGACAACTTTAACTTGTTGTTGTTACTTGTATTCTTTTTGGCTTATTTGCTACTGTGGGATGGTCTACTTTTTGTTAGGGTCGCCTTAAGTGCTCAGTGGCAACCACAGGACTTCACACGCCGGCAATGTGCGCACAGCTCGCTGCATAGCTGCGGTCAACCGCCACAGGTGCCATTTATAATTCAGCCACAATTTTAATTATGTTGGTAAGTCAGAAACAGCAACAGCAACAGCAGAAGCAGTTGAACCGCCTCCTCACCCATCCTTAGCATTTGCGGTCAAACAGTGCGTATGCGTAATCTTAAAGCTCAATATTAAATGCATGGCAAGCAGTTTGGCTCTTTGATTGAGTGTCGCAAATGCGCTTAACTTCGCTTGAATCTTAGTTTTATATCCTCACCAAAGGCTGCTGATTTGTGTCGAAGTGAAGCGGCTTAGTGGCTGGCATTAGCATTTACATGGCTCCTGAGTGCCTTCTGCTAATGGATAGCTTCAAGAGATCGCAACTGACGTGCGGCTGAATTGATAGGCAGGACAGCTGCCAAGCAACATATGACATCTTAGTGATTTTTGAAATAGAAAATAAATATAGAAAAATATATAGTACTACTAAGGTATTTTCTTAGTTTGTATCCAAGGAACCATCGATACACGAAATTTACAGTATGTAGTTAAGTTTTGCATGTTCTTCTCTTCGTTTGAATTGCCAAAAGCTTTTCTATGCTTTCAGCCAATTAGAACTAAATGCAAGCCACTGAAACTTCGCCGAAAAAACTTTGTACACATTAGTTTTTTTTTGTTTTTGGGTAATATACGTCATACGTTATGCTTTATGTGAGCCATAAAAGCGGTAGATTGTTGCTTTGTTTTTCGGTTTATTTTTCTAGTTTTATGATAGCGCGCCTACAGTGTGCGAAAAGGAGTTTTTTGCAGTATGCCAAATTCGAGATCGTTAAAGGACCATCAAGAAATGCGCTTTGTTGTGCATTGAATTGCCTCTCAGGCTTTTCCCCATTCTTATTTTCTTTCTCCGTCTCATAATCATCATAAGTAATCTAAATTCACAGTTATGCCATTGTTAGGGCTCTCGCTTTGGCGCCGCATCTGCGTCCGTCTCGCTCACTCCACTTGAGTGCATTGTAAAGTGCAAAATTTTAGAGTCGACTTTTTGGCTGCGCCAGTAAAACTGAATCGTGTTATGTTACTGCCTGTTTTCCTGGTCAAGTGTGTTGCACATGAATGGAAATGACTTTTGACTCTGGCTCTAAGCTGTCTGAGTGTGCTCACACACACACTTACACACACACAAACACAAAGCACTGGCTGTTTATTGTAATTTACATTTATGGCTATTGTAATTATAATTGTTTTCCGGCAAGGCAACCCGTTGTTTTACACTCTCACACACACACACACCGACAAACCACCCACTAATTAAAAATTGTACTTTCGGACGCATAAATATTATTGTGTCCTGTCGGTAGTCGCATTATGTTTTGTCTAGCGTTCGCATTTGTTTTTCATTAATTAAATTTAATTTTATTATGTTGCATTTCAAAATATTTTGTTACGTTATTATGTTTTTATTTGGTTCTTTGTTTTAAACGATTTAAACATATTTCTTTCGTTTTTGCACTAACAAAAACTTGTTTAACAACATTTATATGCATACAATCAATGAAAGCTCATCAAGATTAATTTAATTAGCATATACATTTCTCTGAAAGCTTTAGCTTAATTTGATGGTACTTAAACAAATTACAACATTTTCATGATTTCTTTTTAAATACTAAGCATTCATGGTATACAATTTATTATTTGCTTATTTTATAGTGTGTTTAAAATAATAAAATGAAGGACAAAAGCGATTTGTATAGATATTCATTATAAGCTACATTATAAGATACTTTTTTGTTAATCCAATATATTTCAAAGAACAATTTATTAAGTCTGGCATACACTGTAATTCCACTGCCTAACTACATTTAAAATTTTTACAACTCATTTCTTTTATATAAATTCACCAAATTTGTTTGACTCCAAAAATTTTAATTAAAAGTTGTAGGTTACTAAGTTGAACGGGATTCAAAGAGTATCATAAATAATAAAATTATAAATATATTTAAGTCTTAGAACTAAGAACAACAATTAACATAACATTTTACATTGCATGGCCAAAAGATTTACTTGGCAATTTAGTAAGCAAATATTTGCAATATAAATTACTAGGCAAAAACCAGGCCATAATAAAAACAATAAAATCATAAAATGAACATACATGCATGACAAGCACAGTATGACAAACACAATGAAAAAGCTGAAAGACTTAGTTTTTTAAATGAACATTTTATAAAAAAATTGAGAATTGACCATTACCGAACGCATTGAATGTACTGGAAAACCGGTTTACCTTTTATAAATATCTATATATTGAATATATGGATGCCTTAATTTATTAACGTCAAAATGAAATTATGTGTCCAGTGATTATATATACTGACCATAATGGACTGCTAGATTGTTTTAATAATTTCAAACAATATTTAACGAACAGTAAACAGTTAACTTTTGGAAATATATCAATACAATTAGCCAAGAATTGAGCGAAACTTTTAAATTGTTTAAAATGCAGTTTGAAAAGTCCATAATCCAGCTTTCGAAAACAAGCAAATTTTGTGCTAAACGCAATTACAATTCTCAACACATATTAGCAAGCTGAAACCTCGACAAGCTGGGTAACACACCACCTTTTAACTATTTTGGCATGGCATTCGGTTAGCCAACATTTTAAGTATTTTCAATATTTGTCAGAGGCGGCAACACAACTCAAACGTTTCCATGTCGCTCGATTCTCTGCAAATTTGACTTGAAAATCGTTTGCTATGCAAGTGCCGAATGCTTTTGAGCTTTTGTGCATTGTTAAATTTGTATTTACCTACCTGAATTTTGCTACATTATATTGTTGTCATTGTTGTTGTTGTTGTATTTACATTGGCATTGCAATCCATTCAGGCGATGGACCTGCCCACAAACGAACACTACAGCAACAAAACCAGCAGCTAAGTTTAATGTATGAAAGCAAAAATATTTGCTTAGTTTTAGAGTTAATGGAAATTTAATGCAGTTCAATAAATCTGCAGAGAAATGTCACAAAATTGCAGTGCAATAAATTTTACTCAAATTTATTTTCATTAATTGCATTAAATGGAAACTATGCCTGAAAATCCATAAATGATCTATGCCTTTAAATAATTGAAACAAACACTGCAGTTATATTCGTAAGTTCTAATTGGCGGAAATCCGAAAAATTCTAGAAATTATACATTATTCAAATAGCTTTAAAGGGAAAGGATCAGTTGTGCTTAAGTTCAGTATTTTATGAATTTGTATTCCTATTATGTGAAGTCAGACCTCTTAGGTTTTGAATTAATATGCCCATAAATTTTCAATATTGGGTTGAGTGGAAATCTCTGGAGGGACATTATGATAGTCTACATAATTTGTTGTTGTTTTTCAATGCCACGCCCATACGGCACAGCTGCGAACACGCCCACAATTGCAATGTCCATGAAAAAATTCGTCTGTCTCATTTTACTTATTTTCGATCAATTTTGCGTGAAGCAGGGGAAATGTTAAGTTTAATTTAATTGCCACAACAAAAGGCCAAAAGGCGCAACAATGTGACCCAAGGCACGCGGACAGACACCCACGCACGCACACCAATGCACCAATGGCATTACTCACGCACACACACACAGACACATTGGCAATATTATTGTTGCGCACATTTGTCGTTGTTATTGTTGCTCTTGTACGGGATATATGTTTATGTAATACATAACCCCACCCCACACATTTCATGTTTGTGTGTGGCATACATGTTAATAATTGTACACCCGCTCACGCACATCCACAAGCACATACACATCCACACACACTCACACACACACACACACATATAATAGCAATTATTATTGCGCCGCATTTTTGGCGTTTGTTGGCTTAAACGTAACCACCCATTTGGGGAAATTATTGTTAATATGCAGCTGCGTACCTGCCTTAATATACAGTCAGTGCCCAAACCGTATTCAACTACCGCAAAATGGCCCGATTTTGGTGCTCCGCCACCTGCCATAAGTTTAATAAGCTTTAAAGTGGTTTCCGAATCAGCCGCAATTCTCGAATCTGTTCGAAGCTTACCAATATAAAATCTGAAACGGCATAAAGATTTTCTTGTGCCATAACATAAAATGAATATTAATGTGTTTGAAAAAATAAATATACAAGTTCCAAGTTCATTATAATATTTATACAATTGTTATAAAAATGGATAATTCAATATTAGATATAGTAAATGTGGAGAATATAAGAAAACGCGCTATTAATGAGTTTGGGCTTCCCCAAACTCATTTTATATATATATTATTATATTTATATAAAAGCAATCTTTAACAAAATTTTTTAATTTTTATTTATTTAATATATGGTTAGTCCACTTTCAAATATTCAATATTTATTCCACTGGCAATTTTAATTAATATACCTTTAAAATTCAATCAGCTTACTCCGCACTCACCCACACTAGGGAAAAACTCGTATTGAAATGTAGGCATCGCAATCCTTTGCAGTCGCATTGTTATTGCAATTGAAATATCAAAAGATAATTAACATAATAATATTGTATGCCAACACACGCACACACACCCACACACGCAGTCAGGAATATGCTGGCGCCCAAAGCCAGTAAAAATAATAAAAGGCAATATGGAACTTGAAAATAGCGCAGCGAGTAAAATTTATTACAGGCAACACATATACAGTAGTCGCATAAAGTACACTCACACACGAGTACAGTCACAGTTACATGGGCTCACATTAGCGTTTGCTATCAACTGCACAGGTCTCCTCTCCCTCTCCCACTCCCTCTGCATCCATGAAACACTTTGGCACAAATTTGAATTTTATTTGCTACTTCCGTCGTTATATTGTTTGAGTACTCGTAGGTGCAGCTGTGCATGTGCATGTGTGTGTGTGTGTGTGTGCGTTTCCATGAGGCTGATGAAGTTGCATATGAGTATTATTGTTAGCCTTGGGGCGCATTGCTTCTGCCATGCAGCAACTAAAAACTTATAAATACGTCATGCTGCTAATGTGCCATAATTTCACATAAAACTAAAGGTATAAAACTCTTGCCAACATTTTGCACAATACAAGTGGAAGTTGGAGTACTTGTGTTCGAGTCTTTTGACTGCTTCAAGAAAACACATAAATAACTACTTTACCCATATGGATTAATGGTGTGGCAGTAAAAACTATAAGAGCATATGAGAGTGTAGCATTTATGATGCCTTTATCTAGATTATTAAAGATGGCAATGGATAGGTTTTTTTTTTAGATATGAATAAGCTGCATGTGCATGGATAGATTATGTCCAAAAGTAAATACCAACCTTATAAATACAAATATTTGTTTATAATAAGTATTGTTATATAATCTATTTAAACTTTAAATATATTTTAATATAAAATGAATATTTTTTATTTTATATAATTTTATATAATATAAGATAAGTTATTTTTATTTAATTTATATTTTTCATATAAATATTTTTCTATTTTAGCTTAAATTATTTTTTTTATATTTATGTACAACAGTTGGCACAACTTTTGTACATTTATACAAAAGCGATTACTTTTAATACTCGCAGGAATAGTCTTCGTACAGAGACACGTAAATACGTTTGAATGTATAATAAACGCACCTATGGCATCAATTTTCCATCTAACTGTACACAAATTGAGTTATGCAAAGTTCGGCTATCAAATTAAATGTGCGCCGTAAATTTACAGACCCAAATTGCATTTCGTTTTGTTTGAGTACATTCGACGTCCGCCGCCTTCATATAAAGTGAACAACATGAACAATTTTTAACGAATTATGCGCCTGTAAGTAGGCAAGCAAATGTTACGTGAGCTTTTAAATTCACTTTGACTTGCGTCATTTCCTGCAGCTAAATCACTAATTAAAAACCGTTGACCGTGATAATGTTTACACGCTAAAAGCCGTATGTCCAACGGGAAAAAAATTACCCAACGGGACTTAATTTGAGGGTACAACAAAAAACTGACTACTGAAGATTAGCTATGTATGTGAAAATGTATGTTACATATGTACAAATGGGCTGCTTATGTAAACAATAAGCATAAATAATACGCAATTAACATTCTGTTTATTTGAACCTAAAGCATACACGAGTGCGTATATATAATATTAACTGAATAACATTTGTTTAATATGGGCAAAGTATATATGGTACAAAATAAGATAATATTGCCTTTGCACAAATACAAACATAGATGTCGAATAAATAAATATAACCTACCACATAAACAGAAATTTTATTTTAATTATTTGTAAAACAATCAATGTTTGTATTTTATAATGTAAAAATGTTGAAGTGTTTCTAATTTCAATTTTTAACCAATTTTGATATATTTCTAGAGCGACAACATTTTTGATCGGATTTATACATAGCAACATATTAAATTATTTACAATCTTAACCAATAAGTGAGAGAGATAAACATATTAATATTAAAATAGAATTATATAATATAATAATGTATATTAGTTATTTGTTTCCACTAAGTACAAATTATTTGCTTAGCTCTCACTTTTGAGTTTATTCAGCCATAAAATTTAGTTTACAAACATTTACTAACATTTTTCGTTTAAATACCCTTCAATGCATCCAATATTGTTAATAAAGCAACTAACTAACAGCCCAAAGTCAACTAACTAATAACCATTGTATGTACAGAAATCTGCACGCTTCATAACCAAATTTGACCGCTAAAATTGGTGTTCTAGAAAATAAATGATCAGCCCAGGGCAAAAATCACAGTTTTTGTGCCAAATTTTAATTAATTCAGGTAACATATATGTATATATATAAAGCGTTTTTATGTTTTCCCAACTGCAGAGCAAAAATAACTAAAATTGATATGCCAAATGACATAAAGCCCTGTAAAGGACGGTTTATTTATAAAAAAAAAATACTCATATATATAGTTCCTTTTTTTTCTAACTAACGCGCACAATTGAATTGTAACGCCTTTTCATATGCCAGCTATAGACTATATGGTTTATATATATCCACTTCTTTTTTTTTGTTGTATTTTTTTGGGTACGTAATTTGCACAAACCGAGCGCTGAAATTCGTTGACAAATTACTAATTGAAAGCATACGCGGGCAACTATGTGTGCGAGTGTGTGTGTGTGTGTGTGTGTGGACGCAGGTGGGCGTGGTCAGCTGTCCGCTAAATCCTCGCCCGCCCCATCCCCGCTATGCTCCCAATATGAAGTGACCCGTACGGTCCACGTTTGTTTGCCCAAATGCACGACGTGCATGTGAGTTGAACCGAACGCCAAACGCTAGGCTATGTGAATAGTTAGAGCCATGAGTCTATGGCTATATCAGCGGCTCTGCCAATGGATGCAAATGCTGTTTGTCGAGCCCAAGGCTGTCGCTTGCTATGCCCCTTGCCCCGATCAGCTCTGCCTGACTGACTGATTTATATGCAAAACGCGGCGAGAGCAGTTTTTCAATTAAATTCGTTTGAGTTGTCGTCGCGGATTTCAATTTGAAAGCTGCCATATAATTTATTAGCATTAGCCGCACAACGACTTGAGCCCCACTACCAGCCAACCAGTAAAAATAAAACTGAAAAACACGACTGAAAAAATACAAAATGAAAAACCGAATATAATGAAAGCAGAGCTTCATCAAATGCGGCTCAATCCAATAACACAGCGAATGAAATTGTGACAAATTTGCTTTTCACTTTGGAAAATTAAAAACGCGCACATAATGTATACACACAGAACAAAATTTTCATTCATCATCACAAAATTTCGCATAATGCGTCCTCCAAAGAATACTCTCTTTTAGTTGAGAGAGTACATTGACTGCGCTATAAAGTAGATATATACGAAAATACGAAAACAAAAACAAGCCTCTAATTGTATACAATTAAATTTATTTGTCCAAAAAATTTTCTTAATACTTTCACAGTTTTTGAATATAATATTTAATATATTATAAATATTAGTGTAACTTATTTAATAATATGAAGAAAATGAACAAGCAAAAATATGAACTACGTAAAGTACAAACAAAATGTGAATATTCATTACAATGAACTGTTATATAAATATAACATGCAATATTTTTCTAAAGTGTTTCTGTTGTTAGTGCATTCAATTGTCGATTATAAATTCCCTTTCTTGCAGTTACAATTCTTTTACAATGTATATGTATATATATATATATATATATATGTATATATATATATATATTTGTCGTTTGGCTGGGCAAACTTAAATCCGAGGCATTTGATATTGATTTACTTAAAAGGCAATATCAGTTTGCAAAGCAGCAACCCTTAGCCCAACAAGTACAGCACAGGACGACGAGGATAGCACCCATATTGAGAAATGTGCAAATTGTACAATGAAAATTGAAGTGAAATTAAACTAAAGCCCGCAGGCGATATCGTCGCCGTTACACTGGCTGAGGTTGAGACGCCAGACTTAAGCCGGGTGGGTGAGAGATCTGAGGGGTGTGGTAGCGCTGTCCGGCTGAATGACTGGCTGACTTGTTGGCATTCATTTTGGCTGAACGCAACTTTGGGACACTTAAGCGACATCGCACTCGAGTTTGTCTGGGCTAACCCCATGGCTGTTGCTGGTGGGAAGGGATACGGCTTGTTTCAGGGCCACGGATATCATCGGCCCCAGTCCTCCTAATGAGGCAAAAATTGCGATTTGAATGCAAATAACTGCAGGGCAGCTCCAGTCGGCCAACAAGCCGACGAGCCGAGCCGGACAACAATTACATGGCATTCAAGTGGACTGCGATGGGGTGTCAACTCTGGCTGTAGCTTTGTCAACTGCCATTTAAATTTCACAAAATGCAAATGCAGAAGGCATTTTGGGGCTTTGGTTTGGCATTTAAATGAAGTTCTTTAAAGGGGCTGGGTGGTAATTGTGATGGGTGGGTGCTCCACATAATTTTTGGGGGCCAGGTAACGTCTGTTTGCATTTAATTAAATGCCAACATTTGAATCAATTTGCATTCAATCTGAAAAATGTGCGGCATTGCGACTAATCAACTCTTGGTTAACATTTCTTCGTTGACTCTGCATATTTGTATTCTATTAATTTGGCCATTGGCAAAGTTATTTACCCAAGTGCTGTGTGGGAAGAATGCGGTCCAAGTACCACCTGGACACAAGCTGCTCGTGATTCATGATAAACAATGCTGAGAATTTCCTTTATGGCTCTGACAACATTTCTTGTTAATTTTGATTTTGGTTTGTGGCTGAAATTTTATATATAATAGAATAGTCAACTATATCGGCTAATATCTATATCTCAGTAATCCAAGAAATCCAAATTTGCATACCTAATACAAAACTTTGTTCAAATCTATTTCAAATTATTTTTAACATTTGTGGAAACTAATTACAAGATTTTTATATTGTAAATACAAGCATATTTTAATATCTTTTATACTTGTATAGAAAATGTATATAACAAACAATAAACAATAACAATAAACGCAAAATAATTGTATATTGTATTATATATATCTCAATAAAAAGCAGTCATTAATCCAGACCATGGTTTTCTTTTTATTTCTGTAAAGCTTATTTTGCTTCACTGTGCATTTATCTCTTTGACAGAGTTCAGTTTGAGGGACTGATTTATTTGCCACATATTTGTATATTACATTTTATATACTTATTAGGTTAACTTTTATAGCTGAAAACCTGACAAATTAATTGTGCTCGCATTTCAATTACATTTTTGCACTTGTGGTCTCCACACTCATCGATGAAATAAATAAATGTCGCATATTGGTTATGTCAGTCGAAATGATACACTAAATTAAGTTATAATATTACAAAAAGTAGCATTGAGTATACAAAAGCTTACCCTTAAAAGGAATAACCGATGCTAAATTTTACCTAACGTAACAGAGTATTTTCTTTTTCGATAACCTTTTATTGACCAAAATTTCTTTAGATTTTATTTGGAACATTTTTATGTTGGCTTGCGCATTTGCCGTTTATTTCATTTAAATTTCATTTTCATTTAATTTCGATGAGGCCAAATCAAATTACAGCAGCATTGCTAACTAATAATTATATAAATATATATATTTTTTTTATATACCCTTTTCACTGTATGTCCCAAATCTCAATCAATTAATGCATATTTTTCTTAATTTTTGCTGGTCAAATATAAAACGTTATTTTATCGCAAAATCATTGGAGGGCGGATATTTTAATTTGATTAAAGTGAACAATTTTGACACGTTAACGTTTATAAATGCATGCCAATTTTAACGGGATTCACATTATGGAATATTGAGTTTAATAATCTCTTTTACTAAAATGAACAAATATTTTGTACAGTTGAAAGTATAATTTGTATTTTTTAGGCTAAATATTGTATTTGTTGAGTAAAGAAATAATTACATAAATATATATATATTTACATAATATATTTCAGTGTTAAGATTTTAAATATCAATTTCTTTTAACTCAATAAATAAAAAGACTATTATCAATAGCTATAAACATAGCTGCTTTTATATAAATGTTTACATATATTTAGGGTATATTTTCCGGTAAAGCACCTTTGTAAAACTACCTGTAAACATATGCAAATCATTCGCAAAACTCTGTAATAAAATTTACGTATAACATTCATGTATGTATTTATTTCAGAGGTGTTAATTTATATAAATGTTTTTTTTAAGCCCCACTTTTTATGTACTGCGAATTGTTGTTATTTCACAGATAAGCAGCTAATAATAATGATTATCAAACAAAATGTTTCAGAATTTATTGGTTTGCAACAACATAATTTAATTATGTTTATTTTTATGCATTAATTGCAGATTTATTTACATAATGTGCAGCAAAAAATTAAAAATTTAAAAATATTTATTCAAACGATTCGAATTGCAAACACATTGCTGGCTAAATACTGAACGTTTTTTACCATTAATCAGAGTTTGTTTTATTGATGGTACAGACTGTGTCAATAAAGTATGCGAAAGTTTTTATTTAAAAGCTATGCAAACAGCTGCTGTCTTAATAAAACTATAAGAAAGCAAATACACATTTGGAATACAGAAGTTTAAATATCCTTTCGGAAAACTCAAGTTCAATACTTTATTTTATGTATAATAAAAATGAAAGAAAAAATTTTATGTTTTTAATCAAGTTAATAATTTTGTTTATATGAAATATATAAGCATTACTGATTTGTTCATTTCTCTTATTTTTCATACATTTTTGTACCTACCAAGTAGAGTAGAAAAATAAAAACTTTAGTTTTAGGTAATTAAAAATTTCACATACGCAGTGTGGCGCATGCAAATTGAAAAACTAATTCATTTCAAAGAGCAAGAGAATCATGAAAAAAAAAACTTTATAAATGTAGCTCAGCAGTGCATAAATTGGTTGGCATTTTGCTTAAGTTGGCTTGGCAGTTTAGCACGGCATGTGCTTTGTTGTGGCCAAGGCTGAAGCAACGGTCAATGCTTTGGCATTTCTTGAAAAAGGCATTGGTTATGGTTATGAAATAATATGCTTGCCGCAAGCTTTTGCTGTGGCTTATTTGCCAATACAGAGCATAGCACAAGGCGCATCAATCAGGCCAGTCCCCCGATCCCATAGCCAATCCCTCAATACTGTATCCTACTATTGGCAGCCACTGTTGCTGATGCTGCTGCTACTGCTGCATTTGAGTGCTGGCTAAACTCTTCGCAAGCTGTGACGCAATTCGTGCGAACATGTCTCAATAACAAAATTAACAGAAATTGCAACATATTGTTGCATGTGGTCAAGTTAGGGACGGCAGCACAGCATCTGTGTGTGTATGTGGGTGTGCGGTTCCAGAAGGTGGACGGCACGTGCGTGTGTGGTCTGCACCACAACAAATTGCATGAAAAATCAACGTGACGGTCAACTGTGTCCACAACTGTGTCGGAAAGTGACAAAATCGCAAAACTTATTTGCCAACTGCCAATAGCAACAAAGTATTTATTAGATGCGATTCCCATGCCATAATAACAGCTGGTAACTAAATAGAAATTATCATTCTTTATATAAAACTAGCCATTCACTTATTTTTAATTTTTTTAGAAGCAGAATTTGAAACAGAAAGTAATATAAAAATATAATATTATTAAGATTATTTTATACTAATTTTTATTTTATACTAATAATGATTGTAATAATCAAAATAATATAGGACGAAATAATTATATTATAATATTTAAAATATATAAATTATGTATACATTTTTTTTTTATATTTTCAAAAAGGTCTATATAGGAAATATAATATATACGATATAATGTCGGATTACACTAATTGCATTTAGATATCGATTACCGAAGAATATTTTAAAAATCAAAAAGATATTAAAATAAATAAATGTTATTATTGAAAAACATAATCTCATATCTAAAACAAATGCTATTTAATCTGCCTAAAGGATAAGTCCCAACGATTTACGCATTTATTTATTTTGATAGTGCCGTTAATTCATCACCCAACAAATAAAGAGTAAAAAAAAGTCCCAGTTGTTATCGTAAACTGTCAATTATGCCCAATCTACTTGTCATTTCTGGCAGTGTAACTAACCCACAATCAAAAACTTCAAATGCAACTTTTACACAATGCCGCACAGCTTGAGTTCCACTGCAACAACAACAACAACCACAACAATAACAAATGCTTAATGAACTGACTGCCTCAGAGCAGGCAACAACAATGACAAAAGGGTCGCAGTCTTTGGCAACTGTTGCCCGCCCCAAACCAAGGCCCGAGCTCGTTTCACGCCCTTTCACACTGACAGACAGATAAGGAGAAATCAGGGCTTATGGGGTATATGGAGACGGGGTTGCGGAGCCAACACATGTGTCCAACAGCTGGACCGGCAGCAGCATCCAAAAAATTTGCTAGCTCCCATTGAATAACATAGAAATAGAAATAGAAAAACGTACGTGCAAAAATTTGTGCGCTTGATTAAATTTGGAGTCGCCAAATGTTTGAAAGCCAAAAGGCGAGTCCGTGACCAGACCAATGCCACAAGTGTGAGCCAAGTTGAAAGACAATCAGGCGGCAATTTAAAACCATTTTCACTGCGGCCAACCAGCCACCAGGCCACCACCTGCTGCGGCATTCAGCTGAAACAGTTGCAGTAACTTCTGCTCGATTAGTTTTGATTTGGTTATTCGGCATTAGGCAATATGCTTTTTACGCTGCCCAATTTCTTTCTTTTTGTTTTCTCCATTGTTGTCGCATTCCCCCTTGGCCCAATGCAAATAAACCAATTTCCAGCGGCCAGAAGTAAAGCAGCTGCTTTACGAAGCACGTCGAGAGCATGTGCCCCAAGTTCGTCTACAAAGTTGTTCATTGTGCGTTTGCCACATGCCACGGAAATGCCAAAGAAATCAAACTCCCCAAAGTCCGAAGTTTTTATTAAGTGCCGTGCAGTAGGAAAATTTTATTTTCTTGATCTATTTATTCATATGAATTGTGCAGCTTAATTATAAATAATTATTTCAGACTTTTGAATAGGCCCTCTATAGACAGATAAAGGGATTACAATAAATGAAAAGCCATTAAATGAAGAATCATTAAAATTATTATCAATTTAATATTAAGCCACATCTTTTATACTTAATGCACAAAACTTTGTTGCATACCTCCACAATTTCAACTGCCACAATAAACAGAAAATCAGATATAAATCCGTACATTCGCCACCCATTTGATGACCACTTCTTATTAAGATTAAATACGAAACTTGAATGCACGTGCGCGTTTGTAATGTTGCATCTGTTGGTCACACATGGTGTATGCTTAATATCCGCTACTAGCACGTTTTTAATGCCCAAAATCAAAGCGAACAAATTGGTAGAGTCAGCTACGTGGCCTAAACCACAAATTCCAATGTTCCCAATAACATTTCTTAACTTTAATGTTTGGGGCGGAAACAAAGCAGGATTAAGACATTAAAGAACTGGCTCCGCGAGGGTCGCCCCCAAGTTGACGTGCGTCAAGGGGCGCCCCTTAACACCTTCATAATTTGACAACACAAAAAGGCCAAATAGAAAAAAAAACCACAACCGATCGTTTGTCGCGCGTGTTTTTGGTCCCTGAATAAGGGGCATTACACTTCCGCTAAATGTCGCTATTATTTAACAATTTTGCTTATGTATGCTACCCATGCAGACCCCACTCGCATACATACCCTACATGAAATATAATTTATGGTTACTCAGACTACGCTAAACAGAGTGGAAAGAGGTGGGCCGGCAAACTAAATTGTCGTCGTCGTCGCCGTTGTTCTTGTTTTGTTGTTTGCGTCGAAACAAAAAGTAGGAAAACAATTACAGCTGACTTAACACTTCCGTTGCTTGTTGGCAAAAAGCCGCACACGTTTATCCCACACGTTGACGGCGGCTGAAATGTGCAGAGAAAGCAAGAGCGAGAGCGAGAGCGAGAGAGAGAGCGAGTGAGATGTTAACGCACTGCTTCGTCAAGCACTCGAAATTGTAATTTAACACGTACACAAAACACTTTTGTATTTGAGGTGCCTTCTTCGCCGCATAGGTGGTCGGCCGGTGTTGGCTCAGGCCCACACGGCTAAGCGCACCGCTAACTTGTTGACCCTCTTGTGATGGGGCACAAAAAAAATACAATTTTGATTGGGGTTGCTATGTACCATAAAATACATTCTACAAATTTCATTCTTACCTAGAGGAAATAGTAACTGGGGTTTGAATAAGTTATATTTTTATTTTAACAACAACCCAATTAATTTATAAATATGTGTTATTTTATATTACTGCCTTTACTTAAAAAATCAATACATAAACAAACATAAATGAAAATGTGTGTTTTCAAGCAAAAAAATCATTGTAAAACAAATGTTGCATTCGAGTGTAACCGACAGCGCAATACTCATTCACAGTGTAAATTAAAATACAGCCAGGCATTATTTGTGCAATGCAGAAATAAACTCTAATTTATTATGACAAACACAATCCATTAAAAAGAGAAATTCGCAATTCTAAATTTTAAAAACACTTTTTTTCAAAAATGAATAATGGGGGGCACATAATATTTTCACAAAAAAATGAAGAAAAAAAATTGTATTTGCAAAACTGCATATATTTTAAATGCAGAACTAATCTAGATGACAAAACATGACCAAATACATACAAAATACAAACTATATATGCATATGCAGAACTAATCTAGATGACATGACATAACCAAAATGCTATCAAACATGAAAATCGACTCAGTTTTGACAAAGTAATAGAAGTTTGAAGTATGGGAGCTATGGATCCGAGAACTTCACATATCAAAATTGCGTGGGCAAAATTTGCTTCTCTGGTTGGGGGGGGGGTGGGGGCGTGGCGCCTTTTGCTGCACTCTAGTGGTCGTGGCCGGAATGTCCAGATTGCAATTTTTTGAGGTCACCGGCTATCTACATACCAAATTTGGTGGCTCTGTCTTTAAAATTGTGGGAAATATTCACCTTTTATCGATTTGCGATTTGAGGTGTATCGCCATGTTATCGAATTGACAGCCTCCCAGTGGGCGTGGCACAAAAAACTTAATACTCTGTCTGAAGAGGATAACTACAAGTATATATCCAAAGTTTCAAGTCTCTATCTTCAATAGCGCTGAAAAAATTGCATTCATCCGGACAGACGGACATCATGATGGACATTACACAAACACAATATACTAGTTTCACTTCGTGAACGAGTATAAAAATAATGTATATGATATATATGTATTTATAGCATTCAAGACTGAAAGCTAGTTTTGAACCGAACTCAAAACTCCAATATTTTAAAATCATAAAGCGAACCTGTTAGTGAATCAACAAAACTATATACTTTTTAATATTTATGAATCCAAATCGACTTCAACCATAAATCGAACCACTAACAACTCTTTTTAATTTTGCAGGCATGACTGGAATACTTAATTCTAATTCATATAAACGAAGTCCCGCAATTCAACAAATACAATAAATAAATAAATTGCCATAGTTATATTTCAAGTGTGATAACATTTTATTGTGGCTTCATTGCGTTTACAAATTAAATGTTAATAGCAAGAAAAAAAATTTCCAAAAATATTCGCTGAATAATATGATATAAAGCACCTTAACGAATAATAAATTAAGTTACGTTTTTTTTTGTGCAGCTTACAAACTAAAATTGTAACATTGCATACAAAGAGGATGCAAAGTTCATCCACGAAATATCAAATATCAAACGATAAATTATTAAGTGTCCGCTTTCACATCAACGCATTTTATATTTGATCAATTTGGCTCCAAGTCGAATAAAATATAAAATTGTAAGTGTTCAAGTGTTGTGCGAAAGAAATAAATAAGAACAACAAATATTTGTTGAAAATGTAGGTATTGATGAAATTTAAAAAATAAAAAATATATAAACGAGGTTACTGGCTTTCAGGAAATGCATACACAGTTTGGCTGTCATAAATAATATTGGATTAATTAATAACAGTCTTTTTTAAAGCTGTTTCAATATTTTCCTTCTCTTTTTTTGTTTTTGGTAAATTGAATGAAACTTAATTTTAACCACCTTTTGAAAATTTGTGCTTTACACGAAAAAATATATAAAAAATAAATGAAATTCTTAACGATTCGTCTGGCAAATTTAGTTAACGATATTTGTGTAAAATTCGTTTAACTAATTTAAAATATTCGAATACATTGGTTTAAGTCTAATGATGTTATATTTAGAATATGATTAAGCCAATAAGCTAACTACATATGGTAGATAATGAAAGTCTGTTGCTACCACGCCTTTTACAAAGGTGCGAACACAAAATTGGCGTTAATATGAACAAGTCTAAACCAACTACACAAAAGGCAAAGTGTTTTGCAAATTGCTTTTACACATCTTACAAGATAATACAAAACTTATCAATTAAATTAATTTTATGCAATTATTTTGCATACATATGTCTGATGTGCTGTTTTACAATGATGCGTATTGTAAATATATATGTACGAAAATTTGATGGCATTGTTCGTTTCGTGACGGTTTGTTCATTCGAGATGCGGCTTGTGTTTTTCTTGTAACATTAGTTTGAGATACACAACTCCAGAATATTGTTATATATTTTATAGGTATGGTTGGCTGTAAGCACTCTAAAGTAAACCTGAAGCATTTCTAGGCAAAGCTTAGATATAACTGGGCGGCATGAACTACGTTTCGGGTGGAGCGTGGGGGCGACTGCTGCTCACTTGGGCGACTCCGGCGGTGCATTGGCGCTGCCAAAGAGCTCCTCATAAGAGGGCGCTGCAACAGAGTTCAGAAAGTTAACTTTTTCCAAAAAAAAAATAACAAAACAAAAAAAACTTACGCAAAGCCTGAGCGCCGGCGGATTGACGTTGCTGCAGAAGCGATCCGGACGCTGCTGAGGTGGTTGGTAATTGGGTGTAGCCACCGCAAGCTTGAGGCTGGGCTAAACCTGAGCTCGGCGGTAGCGGTAACGGTGGCGGTGGCGTCATAGCGAGCAGCGTATACTGCGGCGAGTCGGGCAATGGATACGGTGGCAGATGTGGCGGTGGATACGATTGCACCATCAGTGGGCTGGACGAATAGGGCATGTAGGGCACATTGGAGCTACTACGCAGGCTGGCGCGTGCCGAGGGGCTGCCAAATTGCGATGATTGCGAGCCGGAGGTGTAGGACAACTCGACACCACCAACGGCCGGACTGAGCGTTGAGTCCGATGTGGTGGAGTTCAGGGAACTGCATTCGCTGTACTGCGACGAATGCGACGGTGAGCCAATGGAAGAGTCTAGCGCTGGATACACGGAGAGAGCAGCGGCCGGCTCAAAGGGATTACCGGGCGCGGCGGCAGCATCATCCGGACCCGGTGGACCATCGTCGGGTCGCGGCGGCAACGATGGACGCACAGAGCCCAACCGGGCCGACACATCCTGCGAGTACACCTTGAAAGGCAAGTTAAGCACCAAATTCTTGAAGAAGCCGCGCAGCACAGCCTCAACGCGCAACTCGTAGGAGATGGTTATGACGCCGCTAAACTCCTCGTCCGTTGGCTGCGCCGTGTCCGGCATGAGCAGCTCATGGGCGAAGCTGCGCTCGCTCTTCTTGGCCACTGCGCCCGTCTCCTTGTTGGCAATGGCGATGCACTCGACCTTCTGGACGCGCAACGGCACGTGGCTGTAATAGGTGACGTACTGCAAAATGCTGCGCAAAATAAATGCATATTTAATCTTAATTAATTACCCAGAACAAGTATTTAGTTGCTACTTATACGGCTAACAGTGGCTGCTAGAAATGTGATAAAAGAACGCTCATCCAATTAGGTAACCAAAAGCTCAAAGTAAAGTGAAGATAAGCCTTGCTTTTATACTTCAGATGTCTTAATATTAGCGTTTTTAATATAATAATATATAGCTAGCACAAGCATAAGAATTATTTCCATCCTTTTGTCCGATAGTTCCTATATCAGCTATATAACATAAATACATAATATATAATACCATGCCTGCATTGCGTCCAACAGAATTTTAAAAACTGTTGACAGTAAGCGCAGAATTTATCCAAGAAAATGTCATCTGTAGTCTTGCGACTTTATGAATTTAAGTAATGCCTGCTGACTTTTGGTGGGTTTCAGTAATGTGTGTTATTCGAAAGTTATATTTGAAAAGTTGTGTGTGTTTTTATAGGTAAGTGGCTCTCACTCACTCGCATTCGCTCGTTTTTCATCTTTTTTTTTCCTTAACTCTTTCTCTCACTTTGCTATCGCTCCTTTACTGTCTGTCTCTTTCTCGTTAGCTCGCTCTCTGATTTTTCTCTCTCTCTGTCCGAATCTCTCTCTCCATCTCTCATATATCTCTTAATCTCTCTCTCTCTCTCATATATATATATATGTCTTACTCTGCTCTCTCTTTCTCGCATTATTTTTTTCTCACATTATATCTCTTTCTCACATTCTCTCTATTTCTCACATGCTCCATCTATCTCACATTCTCTTTCTTTCTCACATTCTCTCTCTTTTTCACATTCTCTCTTTTTCTCACTTTCTCTCTCTCTCTCTCTCTTTCTCTATTTTTTCTAACTCTCTCTCGTATGTCTCTTACTCGCTCTCTCTGTCTCTCACTTTTATAATTTAAGGATAGATTAATATAAATCAAATATCTGGCAGCACTAACAAACGCAAACAGTGTTCTTCGTTCAACACGTTGGGTCAGCAAGGTGACAATACCCTAATTACATTTTGACATGTACAAAAGCTGACTGATAAAGAATTCTCTAATTTAAATATCTCAAAAATTGATAGCACATTAAACCACATGTTTGACAGCCACATGGCAAAGACTTACTTAAATCGCAGCTTCTCCACATTTGTTGTGCTGTTGTTCATAACGGTAACGCAGATGCGCAACGGTTCGCCGCGCACGGCAAAATCCTCGGGCAACAGGGCCAACATGGTAATGGGTCGTGTGCCAAATAGACTAATTGTCTTGGTGATCTGTTTCTCCAGCGGCGTAGGATTGCTGCGATATGTCGATGGCAGCGGCATATTTTTCACAACCGTGAACGGTATTGTGTGGCGTTCATCGAATGTCCAGGGCCTTTGTATGAGCACACGCATCTTGTACTTAATGCTGCCATAGCTGCCCCTAAAGCTGGAGGGCAGCTGGCGGCCCAGAGCCACATTAAAGTTGAACGTGTGCTCGCCCGGCGATAATTCTAGGCCGCGTGGCTCGAATTCTGGCAGCGGAGTTTCGCTGTGCTCGTAAATCTCTTTGCTGGTATAAAATAAGCTGCGCGTGTACTCATTGTTGTTAGAGTTCTTGCGCAGGATTTCCATCCATTTGCATTTGCCCTTGCCAGTTACCTGGATTTTAATAGCTGCAAGCGGACAAAATTACTATTATTTAAAATTATTTGTTTACAATGTTTACATTTGTGTTGTGCCACCTAGCGTTAAAGTTGGGCATTAAGCTGCAGTCGACTTAACGAACTCGGCCATATGGTTTGCGTATTGACTAAACAACTTGCTCCACACTTGACGAAAACAGCTTCGTGTTTATGTATTCAAAATGAAATTTTTTTAAATGTAAGCTATATTAATGCAACGTCTTCTTATTCATTACAATAACATAAAAATATATTTGTTTTCACTGCCGTTAGCATTTTTATTTTGCACGACTCTTATTATCGACTTGGCGTTGCTCCACAGCAAAATCATCGATTAGTTTTTTGTATGTGCATGCCAAAAAAAAGAAACTGCCAGAGTTGCCACGTTGTTACCGAACAGAAAACACGATTTTTTCTTTTGGCATTGTAAAAACTATCAAAGAATTTAATTTAATTTTCTAAGCTCAGACAGGCAAGTAGTTGGAAAAAAGGCAATTGCGCAAATTATGTGCTACAATTACAATTGTGTTTAATAATTGTGAGGCAGCTAGACAACCGTATTTATTGTATTATGGGCGAGCCGCAAATTTTGTCGTGTATTTCTACAGCTACTTATTCTTTTTTTGTGCTTTAGGAGCGTGAAAATTGTTATGGATTTTGATAAATGAGCCGGACAATATGAATGCCAATTATATATCTCGGGCCCTGTGCTACCACGGCCAGCCCTTGCAGAAGATCTGGGACGATGAACGTGGCGTCGAGGATTTGCGCCACCTGAACCTGACACAGCCCAACTACAGCGTCTACCAGGAGCGGCAAAAGTATTTCACCTTTCAGGAGCGCGCCAAGCGCTTGAAGATCCATCAGTTTTTGGCACGCAAAGCGAGCGACCTGTTTGACCGCCAGCTGGTGGCCAACGTGATGGAGGAGTCGTGGCTAACGCAGATGAGCAACTGCATCGCGCAGCCGCCGCCGTTTGAGGTGTTCTTGAATGTGAAGGACAAGCGCAAGGCCTGCGCGTATCGCATGGGCGCCCTCAAACAGGGCGACATCGTCTACGCCACGGTCCAGAAAATAATGGCCAATGCCAATCGCATCGTGGTCAAACCATTGTGCACGGCGGAGCCGTTCCACTTCTATCTGGCCGATATACCCATCAAGGTTGGTTAAGTATAGAACGAGATTGAAGAAGGGACTGAAAGAACGGACTGCCGAAGTTAAAGTACCTCAGCAGATGGGTGGAAGATTTGAAACATATGGGAAATTATTATTGCTCATTATTGTTACTGTCACAGCTAAATACTATAGAAGTCCGATATTGATATTCGATTGAAATTGTCAAGTTTGTTTTGGATATCTTGAAGCCAAAAAAGTTGTTCATACAAAAACTCATTTTTTACCGATATGTTGAAACCATAGGGACGCTACTAATTGTCAAGTTTGGTGTCTATAAAAACACAAAAGTTGTACATTCAAACACACCTTTTTCAACCGATTGTTTTTATGTCAGCTATACTATACTATAGATAGCTTTAAAACTAAGACTAGTTTTCATAGAAAAGGATAGACGGGCATGGCAATGTAACCACTCGACTGCTAATACTACTCAAGAATATATATTTTATAGGGTAGGAGACAAGACAACATTTTAATACCCTCTACAAGTGTATAAATATAGTATCAATAATCAAATTATCTTCGTTCTCAGGCCGTCATCATGCAGGATCATTATGGTCCACTGCCGCTGGACAAGCAGGGAAATCCACGTCCATTTGCCACAAACGATTTCGTACGCTGTGAGGTGTGCAACGTGTCCGCCGATGTGGAGCGTTTGACACTGGGCATGTTGGGCGTGTACAATAAAACTCCCGACTTAAAGTTGGGGCTGTGCGAGCTCTCTGAGCTACCCAAATATTATCGGTATGTGGCTTAGCTTGAATACTTGCATAGAAGTTCGCTCAATCTTACTTCAAATTCAGACAAATGCATAATCAGGAGCCTTCGAGTGCGCCACACTATGAGGATCAGTTGAATGCCGCGCTGGAATTTGAGAATCCCAACTATGATGTCTTGTTTCAACTGAATGGACTACAGCCCAACGAGAATCTAACATTAATGGGCAGCATCAAAGTGGGCTTTTCCGAGTCGGAATACGCGCCGGAGCTGCGCCAGAAACAGGCCTCACAATGGGCATTTCGGTGAGTTTTAGTTTGGCCCAAATCACGGCTGGGCGCTGATAAGAAAGGTTAGCGAACTATTCTTAATAGTCTGATAATGCTGATAGTGCAATCAGATCAGCGGCCAGCCGTGAATGGGTGATTATGGTGGCAGACATGCATAAACACATGTATGTTTAATCATCCATATATATATATAAATATATATCCATTGCACACACCCGAAACATATTCTAAAAATCAGCTCCGTGGCTGATGGCATTGAGCACTTTAAGAATGGCCAACAAGTGGAGGCCTTTCAGTGCCTGAACAAGGCCCTGAACATTGATCCGCGCAATGTCGAGGGTTTGGTGGCGCGCGGTGCGCTATACGCGAATCGGGGCAGTTTCTTGAAGGGTCTCAAAGACTTTGAAAAGGCGCTAATGTTGAATAAGTACCATGTGAATGCGCGTAAATATATGGGCGAAACCCTGGTGGCACTCGGACGCAGCTATGAAGAGGAGAATCGCCTGACGGATGCCATCAAGGCATACAGTGATTGCCTGAATCTCCTGCCGCAACATGAGCAGGCGCGCATATCGCTGGATGCACTGCAGCAGCAACAGCGTTCGTCTGGAATGGGCAGCAGCGGCAATCTAATGACCATGCAACGTGGCGCCGAGCTGCTTAATTTGGCCAACGCTGGCGGCGCAACCATTAATATTGCCTCCTCGGACGAGTCCAGCTCATCCAGTGGCAGTGACAACGACAGCGAGGAGCAGCGTAAGTATCGAACACAGATTAGCTAAGTTCACCACATCCACATCCCATTTAACATTTTAGCCGGCAAATCACGCTCCAGGGACTCGTATCTGCCCATCGAGCAAGACAAGCGCGCGGTTAGCGACGCCTTGTCCGCCAACGAGTTCAAGCTAGACGACGACGAGACGATGAACAGTGTGCGTCGCCTGCTGCGCGATGCCAACAAGCACAAGAAGTCCAAAAAGAAGAGCAAAAAGAAGAGGGACAAGGACAAGGAACGCAGGGACAGCAAGAAATCCAAATCAAAGTCAGCGGACGAAGTGGATGCAATGACAACAACAGAAGCTGCTCTAGAAATGCTCAAGAAAATTGACTACGAGGAGGCGTACAGGTAACTGCGAGTATCTCATGACAAGCGAACCAAGGCTAAGATCATAAAAGAATTGAGATTGTGGCCACATAAAACCTCAACTAGAGTAATCTTAGTTGTTCACGCTCTGTTTCCAAAAAGAGGGAAAAAGTGTGCCCTTTATAGACAGTGTTTTTTGTGATCTTTTGCTTATTGATCCGCTTTTTAAGTGCCCGCCAAAAAATTGATTTTTTTTCGCGCTCTCCCATGCATGACGAATTAGCCGGAATAATAAGTATGCTTTGTGAGTTGCTGTCGTTTGTTGTGCACATTTTACACGTTTCGTTTCTTTGCTAAATATCTTTTGCAGACTCATGGCCACCAGCAGCAGCGACTCACAGCTGCGGTCCCAGCTGCAGACCTTCTTCAAACGCAAGCAACGCTCGGAAACGCCACCGCCACCACCCCCGCCATCCTCTGCGTCGATTGGATTTCGCAAGCAGCCGGCGACTGGCAGCTACAATTTGCTGATGGGGCCAAGCACTTCGAAATATGCCGCCGCTGCGGCTGCCCATGTGGATGAAGAGCAAGCGCCGCCGGCGCCCAAGTTCCATAGTCATCAGCAGCAACAGCAGCAGAAACTGTCATTTCAAATTAAGAAGCGTCCGCTGCAAATGGATAAATTTGGTTTGCTCCGCCTAGTAACGCCGCTTAGCTCACATTCGCACAGTCGGAGTCGGAGTCGCTCGCCGAGACGACGCAGCCGTAGCCGCTCCCACGACAGACGCTTCTCGCGACGACGATCCCGCAGTCGCAGCCGAAGCAATCGAAGTCGCAGCCGCTCGCGGCTCTCCAGAGCGAGAAGACGACGCACACGCAGTCGTAGCCCGAGTCGCAGTCGGAGTCGTAGTCGGACTGGTAGTCGTAGTCGCAGTCGTAGTCGGAGTTATTCACCCGCACGTTATGGTGCTGGATCACGCTATCGGGGAGGACGCGGTTATAAGCAACGCTTCGGCAACCGACGCTCCCGTTCACGTTCCTTTGGCCGCGGTCGCCGCACGCCCTCTCCATTTGTTCCTCGACGCACGCCCTCTCCATTTGTGCCACGCCGCACTCCGTCGCCGGCCACGCGCTATCGACGCACTCGCTCGCGCTCACGCTCACGTTCACGCAGCTATAGTCCGCGACGTTATCAGCAGACGCGCTACACGCCGCGCGGACGTGGACGCGGTCGTGGACGCTTTCAGAATCGCTGGACATCGGACAACAGTCGGTACAACGGTAGGCGAGCGAGTCGTGAGCGGAGCGTGAGTCCGTCTGGCGATGGGCCCACCATTGAAGAGGTGGACGAAATGATCAGGGAGGCACAAAAGGAGCGCAAACAAGGCATCATTGAGAGCGACAAGGACATACTTAAAAAGAAGGCCACCAACACGACGCCCAGTGACGAAGCCTAGAGTTTATAAGTTAAGCACATTCAGTGTTAAGTTTCTTTTATACGTAGTTCTATGTATACTTCTAATAACCACTCAAAATGTAATTGATAACCGGATAAATCCCCATTATTAACACAACCATGGACACTAAAATAAAGAAGCTTACGAAGCAATTTGCATGTTAAAAAGAAAACCATTTTTTATAACTATGTGTAACGTTAACAACCACTCTAAATATAAAGAATATATCTTCAGATATACACAAAACAATTTCAAACGGATTTCGAAAGTTATCATAGATGTTCAGAGTAAAGGTAAGCAAAATTATATGCATAGAAAACAGCTAAAGCAAAAAGTTTTAATCATATTTATTTATTAACAGCAATACCTGAATAAAATAATACCAAAATCTCTTATGAAAGACAGTTAATAAAATACAATATTTTTCAGAACACATTTTACGACACTACACGGGAATTTGAACAATGTCGGAAATTAGCACTGTCCAGATTTTTAAAACAATCTTTTTTAAATTGAGATTTGTTGAAATGCAAACTATTTTTTTTTCAGCGAATTTTCTTGTTTTTGTCTTTAGTTTTTATACTATACTATATGTATAGAACTTTTATATTTTTCTAAAAATTAAAAAGATCATTTAATAAAAATAGTATAGTGTGTTTAGATTAATATAACCTCATCTATGCTTTTCAATTTGCGAGCGTCCCAATATATAAATATATGATATATAGATATATATACATATACAAATACTATCTATCAATGCAGAATACAACGGAAACTTTATGTTATCATAAAAGCTCACTCGTATACATACATATATTAAAAAGCACAGAAGATTTATATTTCTTTTCGTTACCCTGTAAACACAGGGTATATCTCAGAATTGCTACCGATATCAACAGTTGATACAGTTTGTTGCTTTCTTAGCTAATTGCTTACAGATATATATGTATATACATATATGAATTTCTATTTATATAGAAGCGCGTGCTTTACTCCTCTCAGAAACCATTACAACAACCACAATCACAACAAACCGAGTTTGCTCAAACCGGCTATTCACAATAGTGGACCGCTCTCTCACAGTGTCCACAACCAACAACAAACCAACAAAGAGAGCGAGAGTGTTATATAGCTATCAATGTATTGGTCTCACACAGATGGTGCAGTCGTCTAACTGAAAATCGTACGAGCAGCGCCGCGCATAAAAAGTCTGGACGCTAAACGAAGTTCAAACGCAGTCCGAGATAAAGCGTGCTCCCCAATATTCAGTTGATATTTGCCTGCCGGCAGCAGCAGAAGCAACTTTTGGTGCCCACATCAAAGGGGGGAATGTGTGTGTATGATTGTCTGCCTATGTTTGTGTGTGTCTGTGTGTATGAGTGTGTATTTAATCGCGTACAAGACTTTGATTTAGAATAATAAACGCGACAGGTTATTGCGATTAGTACGTGTGCTGAATTATAATTCAAATAATCAAGCGTAACATAGGTGAACGAATAATATAAAACACTAAATTGGAAAAGATTGATTTGGTAAGTGACAAATGGATAGACGGTGTTTTTGTTGGCATTTCTTATATTTACATAAGAGCTGCAAAAAAAGGAAAAACATTGAAATAAGAAAAGAACTTGTACGCTGCAACTAAGAAATGCATGAAAATTGCGAATTAAATTGCAAAATGCAGAACAAAACAACACGCGGCGACATTGGCTTTTGTTTGGACTTTGAACGATAAGAGCGTACCCACCGCAGTGTCAACAACAACTATAGACAACAACAACGACGGCAACTACATAGAGACAAAGAACTTGAAAAAAGCCACGCTTATGTTTGTTGTTGTGGCTGCGCTACACTCCAGTTGCCATGCGAAGCTTATAGGAACGCACATACGTTTTGTATAAAACATAAAGATTAGATGATTTACGATTTGTAATCGCTTGCTAAACACAAAACGAGTTAAGGGTTATCTTTTTTTTTTTGCTCGATCAAATATATTTTTGACATATTGTTATAATGTCGAAGAAATTTCTATTTCGAACACACTTTACATTATGTATCAGCGGAAATCTTTTAAATAAAAATGCATATTTTGTGAATTCGTCACGACTCGGTCACACAAGCTTTAAGAGAATTGTTTCACATTTTCACTATTAGTATAAGTTGATTTAGCTAGCTAAAAGCATTTTTTTGCTTTATATTTTCTTTTTATTATTTAATCTCGATTATCACCACACATATTATTTGTCTTGGTAACAGAAAAAATAAAAATTAATCAAAAACTGTTTATCAAATAGAATCAGTAAAGTTGAATTAATGTTATTTTTCTTTTCTTGCAGCGCAATCTCTACAAAAACAATATATATATATTCAAAATGTATACGAAAATCTTTCGTGCTGTGATAATTGGCGCTCCTGGTTCGGGCAAGGGCACCATTTCGGAGCGCATTGTGAACACCTTTGGCTTTCTGCACATCTCCTCGGGCGACATTCTGCGCCAGAATATCATCAACAACACGGATCTCGGCAGGAAGGCGCAAGGGTACATTGCCGCCGGCCAACTTGTGCCTGATAAGATCGTGACCAAGACAATGCTGGCTCGCATCACTGAGGTGGGCAACAAGTCCTACATATTAGATGGCTTTCCCCGCACCTGCGACCAGGCGATCACTTTGTCGACGCGTGAGCAAATCGATGCTGTTATCAATTTGGACATTCCACATGATGTGATTATCGGGCGTGTGAAGGATCGGTGGATCCATGTGCCATCCGGCCGTGTCTACAACATTGGCTTCAAGAATCCCAAGGTGGCCGGCAAGGATGATGAGACGGGCGAGCCGCTGACTCAACGCGAGGACGACAAGCCCGAGGTGGTGATAAAACGTTTGCAGCTCTACGACGAGTTGATGGGCCCCGTCTTGGCCTGGTATGAGGAACGTGGCCTGGTAACCAGTTTCAAGGGTCGCGAAACCAAAGAAATTTGGCCGCGTGTCGAGCGCTTTCTCAAGGACAAGGTCAACAAGGGTTGACACTATAGGAAATCAGTTCAATTATGTGCACAAATGTATTTTTTCTCTTTTGTTGAAAATCATAGTTTTACGATGTGTTCAATTAAGGCCTAAACATATATATTTAATATATATTCTGTGTAACAGGGCGGTGCTCAAAGAGGAGGTTAACGGTTCATTGTAACTAATCAATTGTAATTGCGAAGCCTTACAAACTACAAAAAAAAAAACGAATCAAAAAGCGAAATATGTCCAAATGTATTTTATTCACTACTTGTAGTCTTATGTATACACATCAAAGCAGTCGAGCCATAACCATCCAAAACATTCCCCTAATAAAAATGTTTTGTTTTGATATGAATATTATATATATACACATATGTATTTGTATAAACGCTTCTAAGTAGGTGCTCTGATAATAAATCGTTCTTTTTATACGGCTCACTGATAAAGCAATTGCTGATTTTAACATAGAGCCATACGTGCTATGGCAAAAAAAAAACTACACTACGGAATACAAAACATGGCGCCTAAACACTCTATGGCTTCTCATATGCCATGCTTGTTGGTGTGTAGCGCACGACAGCTGTCAAGTGTGGCGCTCACGATGTTCTCTCGCACGCACACTTAAACACAAGAGCAGCAAATCATAATGAAGTTCAGGAGCCAAAACAACGCCACATAGTTCGCTCATTCTGGCTTTTTCGCTCTCCCTCTCATATATCGGCGTTTAAAGTTACATTCAATTATGATTTACAGAGGTTTGTTTTGATTTTGCAACTTAGCAAGTATATACAAATTCCAACTGATTAAACTGATGACAATAAATGCGCATTGGATGATAATTTAATAGGCAGCTGTTCTTTATTACAGTAGCTGTAGAATAAACCAACTGTTAAGTAATATGCAGTGATAAATAATCTTAATTGAACAGATGACACGCATAAGAAAATATTTTATAGCTGTGATTCATGTGTTGCATATGCCACAAGTTCCAGTTAAATTAAACAAATTAACAAATTATTGGAATATGTAATTGATAGAAAATAGTGCAAACGATGCTGCATAGAGCTGTGAACTCTAGCACTGTCCATTACTGTATTGAGAGCAAAGCTCTCTTTGTGCTTTGCCCATTATTACGGCATTTTTAGCGCACATACACGCACGCACACATAGAGGGAGTACGCGTACTCGTGCACTACACCTGCACCCCGCGCTCAGCTCACTAACTGTGACCGCGCTTCGCATTTCCTGAATCAAATGTGACCGACACAAACAAGAGGAGGCAGGCAATTGAGCAGTTATCGGCGAAATTTGCCAATTTAGAGAATGCACATCTCACACATACTAAAGAAGAGCAAAAAATGGTTGCAGCCGCTGAATTTCGCTTCTGTTGTTATTGTTGTTGTTGTTAAGCAGCTTCTTTGTTTATGCCAATGCGGCCATAACGAAGCCACGATGACAATGGGCAACAACAAAAAGTACAGAAAACTTCACTACTGACCGCAAATTCAGCTCGGACAGGGCCTGACTCACTCATGATGCAAGCTCTGGCTTGTGAAATAGTATAAAATAAGAATAATAGCGATAATAACAATTGGAGTTTACCTCGTATTTTAGTACGCTTGTTGAGATTCATCCAAATCTCGCCGCGTATGACCTGGCCGGCATAAAAAATGCGTTCCGGATTGTCCAGTCGAATGCATAGGCGTTCGCTTTCCATGCTGCTGCTGCTGCTGCTGCTCTCATTAAATACTCATCCAAAAATAACATATAAAACGCCACATTTGAGCGGCCGCTTTGGTATCACTGTGCAGAACTACAACTACAACTTTGAGCACTTTTTATTCAACAAAAGCGACAAATGTGGCCAACACTGGAACGGCCATTATTTAGCCAGATATTAATTTTAGTGACGCGCACGCTACTTCGTTCAAATTAGATTAACCACGGCGAATATTTAAATAATTCACGAAAAGCAGCTAGAAACGTTGTTGCTTTTGTTTTACCTTGCCACACGATAGCACGATTAAGCGATAACTTTAATGAAAATCAGCTGGCACAAATATCGAAAGGCGTTGCCATCTTGGTTTTGTTTGACGCGCTCAAAGTTTGCGTTTAAAAGTGCGATAAGCAGGAAAGCAAATGTTTAATTGCCGTTTTTTGTCATATTTCCAAAAAATATTATTTGGTGAAGGGCTCTTTTTAGTAGGTACTTCCCCTTTTATACAACCGAAACGGTTCACGCACACAAGCAAAGCTCTCTGGCTGAGCGCATATGATAATTTATTAATCGGATTCTGGTTCAGTATTAATTTGTAGCTGGTCGCGTTCAGTTGTCGTGGTCGTCGTTGCTGTGTTGCCGCCTCGTGGGTTGCCGCCAGTCAATACAAAGTACACAACAGACGTGAATCAAAAACAAACATCCTGTCACCAAGGCTTGGAATTATATGCACATGTAGATAAGACCAACCATGAGCAGCAAAGTGAACTTTAGCTTCGATAGTGTCTTGGGCGTCTACTATGCTGGTCAGGTCGTATCCGGGACAGCTGAACTCATCACAGAACGCCCAAAAACCATACGCTGTAAGTGTGTAGCCTCAATGCGTAAAGAATATTTCATTATGCTTGTGGATAGCATGACGTCATGGTACCTCCACCCCTCGCTCCATTTCTCTGTCTCTCTCTTTCTGTTCCACCAATTCCATTGCGTATGTGAATACTCTGAGCTGGGGGCAGACGCTTCATTAGTATTCGAGCCGTCATTGTTGTTGTTGTTATTATTGTTATGTATTTCTTTCTATACCCTGAACCCATTGAAAATGGGTAAAAAAGGGTATAATGGTTTTGTGCAAATGTATGTAACAGGCAGAAGGAAGCATCTCCGACCCCATAAAGTA
>SCDS01000093.1:0-100674 GCA_004149465.1 Drosophila nigromelanica | reverse complement strand
GTTCGTATATACCATACGCAGATCAAGTTTATTTCAAAAGATCGATAAATCTTTCCGTTTTACGAGCAAATTGGCTTACGAGCAAATCAAGAAACTTTTCAGTGGTGGGGTCCAAGCGCAGCCTATTGGCTGAAGCACACGCAATTTCTGTGTTCGTGTGTACACATACAGACAAATGCAGAATTTTATCTAGCGTTCTTCTTGGAATTTTTGTTGCAAGGGTTAAGTTGCATTTTATCACGCAGCTGGTAAGAGTTAAGCAGCTGGAATGGAGGGTCGGCGGTTCGAGTACGCCTTTATCAATAATAATTATTAATATTTATCGTTTTTATGACTAAAACTGAATTTTGTTAGCGCTTCCTTGAAATTTTTTAAAGATGCCTAAGTTATATCATGAGTGGATTGAATGAAAGTGTGGTGCAGTCTATAAGAGTTGTACAGCTGGACCGAGGGTCGGTGTAGAATATTTCTTTTTTCGTAGATAATTTTATAATTACATTGTTTTTTTTTTTAAAATTTTAACCACCTCAATACTCATCAAGTGCCGAGAATGTGTGTGTATGTGTTTAGTGCTGGGTTCAGGGTATCTCCTAGTCGGGTGGTCCCGACTAGAGTAATCTTACTTGTTTATTGTGCCGGTGGCTAATGTTCATATATACATATATACACATACATACCTTTATTCGAATGTCGGCTATTTGATATTGTAGCAAGAGTGGAAGCAGAAAACTAGTTTTTCTGTGAATTATATGCCTGCTGTTTGTTCGGATATTAGGCATTAGAGTCGACTTCTGCTGTAGTTTGATTTCCAAGCGAACATCAACAAAATTCAAAGACAACGCAGCCTAGAACGCGGTAAACATAGAAAAATTAATAGCATTTAGTTAGTCTTTTTGAACAGCCTGATTTCCGCTAAACAAGAACGTTTACCCTCGGAGTATCGAATATTAAATACCCTTGCAGACATAAGGGGAGAAATCAATTCTTTGACCGATTGTGTTCATATAAAGCTATATTATATGGATTCGATGTTGATGACATTTTTTGTAGATATCTTGAAAAACCAAAAAAATTCCTTCCCATATGAGCTATTTGCAATAGAAAACCAATATTGATAATATTTTCCAGATATATTAGAAACATAAGGGGGTTCTCAAATGCCAAATTGAGTTAGGATATTTTGAAATAATGACTCTTCTGTTTTTCACATTTCGTGACAAAATCATAATACCCCCAGCATAGTAACTGCTTAGTTTTTGGTTGAATTTGTTTTATTTGGGCTTAAATTCTGCGGAAAAAAATGATTATTCTTCAAACAGGTTTTCTGAGGGGCCGTAAATAAAATATGATTCTATAAAAAGTCAGGGGCAAGTCGAATAAAATTGAATTAAACGCAATTGAACTCGGCTGAAACGCAGCTTGATCTGTGGACGGCCCACATGGCATGCAGCTTAATGATATCACAAAGAAATTAAGTCAATTACTCTGAAGCGCCTTAAAGCTATTCCGGTTCTCTCACTCTTGCAGCTATCTATATAACCGTGAACGGTTTTGTGGAGACGCGCTGGCAGGAAGCCGTCGAGAAACCCGGCGCCGATGGGAAACTGGTTAAGTCGCTGGAAACGCGCACCGCCACGGAGATCTACTATAGCAGCGATAAGTATGTGTACGGACAGAGCGGGGGCTCGCAGCTGGAGCTGCCCAAGGGCAAATTTGGGTTTCCCTTTCAAGCCACAATACCGCCCCATGCGCCTACGTCGTTTAATGGCACTCACGGTCAGATAAAGCACGAGGTGACCTTGACTATAGATCGGGCCGTGCGCTATAACAATATATTTAAGCAATGCTTTACGGTTATACTACCCAACGATTTGAATATGAGACAGGAGCTTTTGGTAAGTCTAACAATAATATGTAAATTTCCTCTTTTAATCTTTTAATCCTCTTGTAATCTTCACTTTCCCCGCTTGCGTAGCAACCTCTGAAGCGCATTGAGGAAAAATCCTTTTGGTGGGGCTCCATTTTTGGCGGCAATAAGCCCATGGTCATGGACGTGAGCACCTCGTACAGCGCCTATGTGCCCGGCCAGAAGATCCAGTTTCACGTTGTGCTCGACAATCAGTCGGATGTACAGTGCCAGGACGTGAAGGTGCGCCTGTTCAAGAATGTCACCTATCGCGGCAAGACCGGTGAACAGGAGCAGCTAAAGACGACGGAGGAGCGCATAGCCGATAAACACTGCGGTGAGGTGGATAAACATAACAAGGCGCAGTTCGATGAGTATTTGCTGGTACCGCCCACAACGCCCACAACTTTGAGTGAACGAGATCCCATACGGGTTAGTTACACGCTCCGTTTCATAGCGAAAACTTTCCGTTTGCATGGCGGCGGCGATCTGGTAGTCGATTTTCCGCTGGTCATTGGCACAGTGCCCTTGCTGGGCAGCGCTAACGATAAGGGGCCGGGCAAGCAGCCACAGGCGCCCAACACAAATGGCAGCTATCAAGCTTTGCGTAAGTGGCATATAATAATTATTTTTTAATTTTGTAATTTATATATATATTGATTTCTTTTTACCTTCAGCTCCACCGAATTTCCAGGAGGATGTGTGTACCGAACACTTTGAGTCCAATACGTTTAAACCACGTTATCCAGTTTACTTGTTTAATGGCCTGCCAGCGAGCGCCAATGGAGCCAAATCACCCGTACCCAGTCTTTATCCAAAAGCGGAGGACACACCGCCAGCAGCTCCAGTGCATTATACACCAAATCCTGTTTCGCCAGCAGCGAAACCGACGCCGGCCGCCGAAGCTCACAAGGTGCCGCCTTATCCTGTACAGGCGCCTGCAGCGGCTGGTAACAATTTTGAAGTGCTCGGCTTTAGCATACCACCAGGCTATCAGCCATCACCTAGTGCACCGGCCTCAAACAATATAGGTTGGAAGTAGTTATTATATATATACTCTATAATTAATATCTTTTTATAAGCACTTTTGAATGCATATTTTGAATAAATATTCGCGCGCGCATACAAGCCGAGTGGCAACGCAAACCTAAATATATCGATATATCGTTAAAAAAAAGCACAAGCCCAAGCAGTATTCTTTATTTTAAGCTGATGCGCACTAGAGCTGTGCATCGTAGTTCAATTCAATAAGTAAGTTCAGTTCCATTTTTATTGTAAGAACGCATTCGTCATTTATTTTATTTCCGTTCTAAACTTTTCAATTACAGACATCATATTAATCATTGTATTATTGTGCTTTATACATGTCACATCAGATTTACCAAATTTTTATTTATTTATCGCTAACCAACAAAACATTGGGCAGTTGTAAATTTATTATATTACTAAATTTACCGATAATTGGAATAAAAAATGCTAAACTATAATCTGGAACGTTCGTTCTATAGTTATGTGAGTAGTTCAATCGAACTTGTTCAGAACGATTCGATACAGCTCTAGTGCGCACAGCAACAGCTGTTTGGGGCATGCACTTGACGTAACTTAAAGGCCAAGTTTTGTTTTCGATTTATTTTGATAGAGCCGAAAAGCGTTTCAAAACTGGTTTGTATAGTCTTTGGCATAAACTGCAGCCGTATCAGTGAAAGAGAGCCATACAGTTATTACGCACACAATCGCACGGCAAAAGAAAGTTTTGACGCAATCGCATGCCCGTTATTTGTAATTTGTAATGAAGCCTCGCCGACGAACGACCGCGCAGCTAAACAGTTAGCGCTGCACTCTGGCAGCGAACAGTCGTATATTGTAAATTGACGGACAAGCCACTGGATATTTGAAATATTTGTAAGGTGAGGCATGGCCATACTCATTTGTTATGCATACCAAATGTTTTTGTTTTTGCCAGCAACTGCATCAGACAACAAAAGTGAAATCGCTGATAAGAGGACCCCTTGTACATCTGTGTGACCAATCTAATTTAAGATCATGCCTAAATTGACGCGCAGGCGAGCCTAACGAAACCGAAAACAATCCACAAACCCTGGCGCATGTGGCAAACAGTGAAACAAACGATCGACACGCGCTCTACTGGGCATGACACCGTGTAAGTTTGGCCCAAGATCTTCATCAACATCATCTTCAAAGCCCCTAAATCGAATCGGCTTATTTCACACAATAATTTGGCAACGATTTGATGACTGTGCAAACAAATTGCTGTCAGCCACTGGGCGCACCTTGCATAGGTTATTATACCCTGTACCTATTTAAAATTGCTTAAAGGGAGTACTGGCATTGTGCAAATGTATGTGACAGGCAGAGGCGAATATATGTTCTTGGTCAGCATCACAAGCCAAGTCATTTCAGATATGTCCGTGCATAAGAACGTAAAAATCTTGGAAACTTCAATAGCTAGAGCCTTGACATTTTCAACTATATATTCCATGCGTATAAATTGTTTATAATTTTTGTTCGATATCAATGTCAATTTACGTAGTATCGATTAGTATCTGTTTTAACACATGGTTTTTATTAGCATTGGAGCTTATAAGAATGTTATTTGTGATTTTATTTTAAGTTTGAATATATATTGCGGCAGCTTGCAGCTACAGGGTACAGGGTATCTGCTAGTCGGCCAGTGTTGTTGTTATCAATAGAGCGAAGACAAAGCTTAAAACTATTTTGTTTGTCTAACAGCATGTTTATATGATTTACAGAAATGCCATTGAAGACGCAGCCAGAGCAATAAAAGTGAAATCAGCACGAAAATACCGTACACACACACATATATATAATAACGTACGCACGCACGCACACAACCAAATCCATTGAAGTCGATACGGACAGCAATCGAATATGACGCCGGCGGTAACAAGCAGTACTGTCGCCGCCCCATCGTCTGCCACGCCCACATCGACACCGGTCAGTCCGCGTCGGACGCACAGCACACGTGAGCAACTGCAGCAGATTGTTGCTGGCGGCATGTCGGCCGCCATAACGCGTTCCACCTGCCAGCCGCTGGATGTGCTGAAAATACGCTTTCAGCTACAGGTGGAACCACTGGGCACGACCGCACAAAAGCTGGTAATGCAGCCAGTTGGCCAAGCACCGCTGGAGCAGCTGCAATCCTCCAAATATACGTCCATCAATCAGGCCGTGCGCACAATTTACCGCGAGGAGGGTCTGTTGGCCTTCTGGAAGGGTCACAATCCCGCCCAGGTGTTGAGCATTATGTACGGCATCTGTCAGTTCTGGACGTACGAGCAGCTCAGCCTGCTCGCCAAGCAAACCAATTACCTCAAGGATCACACGCATCTGTCAAATTTCATATGCGGCGCTGCGGCCGGCGCTGCAGCGGTTATTATTTCCACTCCGCTGGACGTTATACGCACACGTCTGATTGCGCAGGATACGAGCAAAGGATATCGGTAAAAGACAGCAAAGGATATCTTAATATTTTTTTATTGAATAAGGATATCTTACATTCTTTTACAGCAATGCAACGCGTGCTGTCACCGCCATTGTGCGGCAGGAGGGACCACGTGGTATGTATCGTGGCTTGTCCTCGGCTCTGTTGCAGATTGCGCCCTTGATGGGCACCAACTTTATGGCCTATCGTTTGTTCAGCGAGTCCGCGTGCAATTTCTTCGAGGTGGACGATCGCAGCAAGCTTCCGACTTGGACGCTTCTGGCGCTGGGCGCTTCATCGGGCATGCTGTCCAAGACAATTGTATATCCGTTTGATTTGGTCAAGAAGCGCCTGCAAATCCAAGGCTTTGAGCGCAATCGTCAGACATTCGGCCAGACCCTGCAATGCCATGGCGTCTGGGATTGTCTGCAGCAGACGGTGCGGCAGGAGGGCGTCCGGGGTCTCTACAAGGGCGTGGCGCCCACGCTACTCAAGTCGAGTCTGACGACAGCCTTGTATTTTAGCATTTACGACAAGCTTAAGCAGGTGCGCTTCTAGTACTAGCTCCATCGATTTTCTATTTAGCACATAAGTAGTGAAAAAGTTCACGGCACAGAATCTATTTTTTATATGCAATTTACAAAAACGCTGTAAATGATATTAAGCATAGTTTCTCCCTGTTAATTAGTTGTCGTTTTTAGTACGGGTTTGTTTCATGTTAAGAGGTATCTAATAATGGTATACGTTAATTTATAAACTATATGCACAAATGCATAAACGATTAAGAAATTAAATCAATAATTTTTTTTATTTAAATGTTTTTAATTTCTGAATATTTACGCTCTTGTAAAATGTAAAAATTGCCTAGATTGAAACTGAAACATTTCCATCAAAGTGTATATTTTCAAAGGCTGCAAATCGGTTTGAACCTAAAATTCCAATTTTATTTTTACTGTTAACTCGACTTTAAAAACCTATTTAAAACTTTTTTATATCAACATTATTTAAACAGGATTTAAAAAAGAAAATATTTTGTTGAATAAAATGTTGGGGTAAAGAATAAATACAAATCAACATTTTTACATTTTTTAATTATAAATGCAGAATCAATGCAATATACAGGATAAATCAGTGCCAAAAGAGCGCCAACCTTGCAAATACGTTCAGATTAGACTGAGTTATGCACGCTTAAAGTTTACACAGAGTTGTAAATATAAGATAGATTCGAGCTTCACGTGTTAACATTTTTGTCAATTTAGGTACGGTTTTTGATAACGAATTTCCCCTCAAAAGTCACTTTTATTGTTGTTTTGTATACTAATTGTGACATCCACAATCGATTAAAAATATAAATTTGGAATTGTTAATTTTGAAAAAATTGTTTTCTAAAATGAGTAAGGGTAATAAGTAATGAGTACATAATTTTTAAAAATATAGATTTGGAATTCTAAATTTTGAAAAAAAAATTTTTTTTCTAAAATTATTATGGGAGACCTTTACATGTCAAGATTTTTTTTATTTGACGCCC
Organism: Drosophila nigromelanica; assembly: GCA_004149465.1. Classification (NCBI taxonomy): domain Eukaryota; kingdom Metazoa; phylum Arthropoda; class Insecta; order Diptera; family Drosophilidae; genus Drosophila; species Drosophila nigromelanica. The sequence continues at coordinate 93,777 of SCDS01000093.1, read as the reverse complement.
CCACACCTTTTAATGTTAATTTTATACTATAACCGACACCAGCAATCGGATAAAAGCAAAAAATTTGATTCATAAAATTGTATAATCAATACAGAGGCTAAACAAATTGACAAAAAAACCGTTAAAAACCAGTGCTCTAAAAGTACATCAATGCTGCCTTTTTTGTCGATAGCACACAATCGATAAATTCTTAAGGTAAAGAATTCACCATGATAAAACTGGAATCAACAAATAACAAGGAGAAACACGCGCTTTTACTTAATCACAGGCAATTAATTAATAAAGCCTACAATGGAACTTATGAACTTAAAACCCAATTGTTCCAATTTCAACCAAAAACAACAACGCAGCAGGTGCAACAGCAGCGAAGGAAACGCAAGCGCAAAGTAGACGAAACAGCGCGGCCTTCAGAAGTAGACAACATTCATGAATATTTGAAGCTATTGCCCGCAGGAAATGTGGACAATGTAGGAACTCTACCGCGCCACTGGGAAGATGAGTACAAAGTGCCTCAGCTGCATGGCAGCAACACAAGCGGGAAATTTCAAACGTTCCAAGCAATCGACAATACTTTTATTATACCTCACGCTGCCCGGTTCTACAACCACAATGTGGAACAGTTGACAGCACTGCTGCCGCAGCTGTTGCCCAGCTATGATTTGATCGTAATTGATCCGCCGTGGCGCAACAAATACATACGCCGGCTAAAGCGCGCCAAGCAGGAGCTCGGCTACACCATGCTGGACACTGATCAGCTGGCACTTTTGCCGCTCGGCCAACTGACGCATGAGCACAGCCTGCTGGCCATTTGGTGCACAAACTGCAGTCAACATCAGCAGACGCTGGAAACGCAGCTGCTGCCCCGCTGGGGGCTTCGATTGCTGCACAAACTGCGCTGGTACAAGCTGAATACGGCGCATCAGCTCATTGGCAACTTAAACCCAGCGGATGTCACACAAAAGCAGCCCTATGAACAGCTGTACGTGGCGTGCCATGCGCGCAGCGATGTGGCATTCGCCACAGCATTGCAACAAACTGAACTGCTGCTTAGCGTGCCGAGCATCGTGCACTCCCATAAGCCACCACTGCTGGAATGGCTGGGGCAGTACTTAAAGATGAACAAGGATCAAGTTGAGCCCAACTGTCTAGAACTTTTTGCGCGATACTTGCAACCGCAATTCACATCCATTGGCCTGGAAGTATTAAAGCTAATGGACGAGCGCCTGTATGATCGAATAAAGGAGAGCTAACAATTATATTGTTGAGAATATTTCTTTAAATACTTTTTAGATGTTACCAAGGTTTTATTAGAGGAAGAGAGAGTTCTTAGGAATAAGGAATTCGTTGCTAGTAAGTTAAAAGGAAACATAGTAGTTAAGTTAAGACGGCGATTATGAGAATGGGAAATCCTTCCCATGTTATAAACAACTTTATGAGGCATCTAAAAATCCCCATCTTTTTTGACTTGTACCCCGGATCTTACAGCAATGCATAAAGTTCATCCTCGCTATGTTTCCAATCCCCTTATTGTTCAGATTAAAAGCTTTGCATTTCTTAATTGGGTAGTTTTTATGGGTTTTAATAATATACGCATTTTATATAAAGTTTATTATAGCTTTTATTTGTGTACTGTTAATGAGAGCAAATGCAACAAGAATTTTGTATGTGTGGAGAGCAGGCGAAATGTTAAACATTTGTGTTGTGGTGTGTTTTTTGTTTGTTTTGTGTGTTAAATTAAGTATTAAGATATTAAGCATTATTAATACACATGTATTTAGTTGTTCTTTGCCTATTCATGACCCTGGGCCATGGCTGCGGGATTTGTCGGTTCGTTGCCGCCGCGTTTCTTTGATCCGGATACGATGTCATCGATACGCAACAACAGAATGGCTGTCTCCACGGCCGTTTTGTAGGTTTGCAGCTTGACGGCTAGCGGTTCCCAAATGTTCTTCACGTTCATGTCGACAATTTCGCCAGATTCGCCATCAATGCCCCAGGCACAGACGCCGGCGCCAGTGTGGGAGGCGTGCTTGGCGCGCAGAGCGGTCAAGGCGCGTATGGTATTGGCGCCGCAATTCTGAGCCAGTGTGCGCGGTATAATCTCCAGAGCATGCGCCACAGCGGTGTACGGTCCCTTGACCTGCTTGCGGGTCAGCAGTTGAGAGGCAGCCATTTCGACGGCACCACCGCCGGCCACAAGACGTGGCTCCAGCACCAGATTACGAGCCACATTCAGGGCATCCTGAAGGTTGCGCTCCGTCTCGTTGAGTATGTCCTTGCTGGCGCCGCGCAGCAATATGGTGCAGGCCTTGGGCTCCTTGCACTGTGTAACAAACGTGAAGTACTCGTCGCCAATTTTCTTGATCTCAAACAGTCCAGCGCCAGTGCCGACATCCCTCTCCGTCAGCTCTTCGGTGCGATTCACGATCGTAGCGCCGCAGGCGCGCGCAACGCGCAAGTTGTCCGTCTTGCGCAGTCGGCGAATGGCCGTGATGCCTGCCTTGAGCAGGTAGTGCTGTGCCAGATCCGAGACACCCTTTTCGGTGAACACCAGATCCGGCTTCACGGCAATTATGTCGGCGCACACGCGCTGCACGAACTCCTCCTCGATTTGCAGCATGCGCGTAAAGTCCTGTTCGCCAATGATCTCCACATTGGTCTGGCTCTCACCCTTCTTGTACTCCAGCGAGCAATCCAAGAGCACAATGCGTGGATTCTCAATGTAGCGACGCATTTTTGGATGCGTCACATCCTTGTTCAGCATAACGCCCTTTAGCACGCAGGACTCTTCAATAGCGCCACCGGGAATCTTCTCCACCTTAGCATAGCTATAAAAAGACAGATTGTGAAAACGATGTTCAGATGAACGGATGGAATTTTTTCACCGCCACCTACCGCTTGATGTCCACCTCCAGGCGACCATTCTCGTTTAGCGTAACCGTCTCAACAGCATCCAAAGCAATTTTAACAGCCATGTCCGACCATTTGCCAATGAATTTGGTGCCGACACAGGCCTTGATCACATCGGCCATTTTGGCCTTATCCTTGACATCCAAGGACACACTCAAATCGGACTGCAAATGGGTAACAATATCCTCTAGAGCCTCACGGTAGGCACGAATAATGACTGTCGGATGGATTTGCTGTTGCAGGAACGGTTCGGCAGCGGCAAGCATCTCGCCGGCCAGCACAATCACCGATGTGGTGCCGTCGCCCACCTCTTCGTCCTGTGTGCGGGCAATCTCAATCATGCTCTTAGCCGCCGGATGCTGTACGGTTATCTCACGCAATATGGCATTGCCATCGTTGGTCATCACAATTCCGCCCATGGGATCCATGAGCATTTTCAACATGGCCTGCGGGCCCAAGCAGGTGCGGATCACATCGGCAATTGCCTGAAAGGATCACAAATTATTTACAATCTTGTAAACAGATGGTCACATATGCACGAAAGTCGCAGACATGTGAGTCACAACCATTACACACACGCAAACACTCACGCAAACTCACATACACACACACACACACACACTTACCTTTCCGGCTTGGATATTCTCCAACTGCACTTTGCGGCCCGATTCTCTTTTTGTGTTTTGACCTGAACGCAATGAATTGTTTAGTAAATTGTGCAGCAAAAATGCAAATTTCATACTTACTCAACACGAGTATGGGTTGTTGTGCACCAAGCATATTGATAACTGTTTTTTAATTAATTTCTAACTGAAAATAATAGAACTCGTGCCTCGCGTTTTGCTGTTGCCGCTGTTCGAAAGAGAATGAGTGACGTTTGTCTTTGAGGTTAGAGACGCTGACACACGATTCGAGAAGTTTCGATAACTTCAATTGCTTTCATAGATTTATTTAAGGTAAATATTATAAACAATATTTTGAAGAGACTAAAGACAAATTGATAAATAATTAAAGTAAAAGTGCTGCGAATTAGTTACAATTTAACGCAATATGTCAGACACGATATCGATAAGTAATCTGTATCTTTACATTCTTTGGGAACTCTACGCGCAACAGCTGTTGTGTTTTTTGTTTATAAACGTTTTCAATTCGGCATTTAGTGCAAAAGTTGCGCTATGGATGCCAAAAAGATATCATTTGGCTTTAGCAAGGTGGCCAAGAAGCCAAATATACTGCCCAGCAAGGCGCCAAAGGAAGAAAAGCAAGTGGAGCTTATAAAATGCCTCGAGGGCAAGGAAATCAAGTTGATCGCGTAAGTAGACACTTTACCTCCAAAACAAAAATAATTTAATTCTGATTTTTATTTCCGACCAGGGAAAAGCAAGAAGCTGCCCCACTGGTCATACAAATGCAAACAAATCATAAGACATCGACTGCGCTGGCGAGTCTCATGAAAAGACGCGCAGTGCTGCTGGGCGAGGACGATGCTGGGGATGATGCGGAGGAGTCCACTGCCGAGCCGCAATCCATAGCCGAGGTAACAGCTAATGGTGACAGCTCTAACTTGGAGCAACGCGCGGCACGCGAACTACTTGCCGCCGCACAATCCAACGGAAGCGAGATTGTTGCAGGCGAAAAGCTTGTGCTGCCGACGCTGAAAGCCGATGAACTGCCCTTGGATGGTGCCAAGGAGGCGACCCTGGATGACTATGACTCCATACCCATACAACAGTTTGGTCTGGCCATGCTGCGCGGTATGGGCTGGGTGGATCCGCCGCCAAAGAAAAAGAATGCCGCACCTGTTGATGAGGCGCCATTTTTACGACCCAAAGGCATGGGGTTAGGGGCGGATAAGGCACTGAAGCCAAAGGCTCTGCTCGTGCAGCCCGAGAAGAACGAAGTGCTGGAAATCAAGAGGCAAGCCTTTGTACGCATCTTGGGCGGCAAACAAAAGGATCAGTATGGACAAATCGAGGGTTTTGACGATCATGCTGGTCGTGTCATTGTTAAAATGGCCATTGGCGGCACCAAGGAGGCGTTCAACGAGTTCCTTTGCCAGCCCGTCTCGCGCAAGGAGTACTCCCAGTACGGCAAATGCATAAGTAAGTTGCAACCAGATATTAATTCAAGAATAGACTAAGTGAAAGATGAATAATAGTTGTTATTGCCCGTAGATTCGGCGAAGTACGAGGAGTTTAAAAAACAGGAAAACGAGCACGGTCAAATTATTGTCAAGCGGGAGAAGTCAACAGTCCATATTGTTGTTAAATCAGAGCGCAGGGAGAGAGAACGTGAGGAAGAGCACAGATTACATAGAACAAATAAAGAAGAGCATAAGCCCTACAAACCAGAGCATCGGAGTTTTAAGGCTGAGGAAAGGCGAGCTGAGTGCAGGAGCTATAAAGAGGAGCGCAGCACATCTTACCACCGCGAAGATTACAAAGAGGAGCGCTACAAGCGGGAGGAACGCAAACCGTACAAAATAGAAGAGCGACGAAGAGACGAAAGCAGCAGCAGTAGTCGTTACTATGAACGTGGTCAAGACACGGTCGCAAAATCGAGCAGTCGGCGACGACAGCAAAGCAGTTCCGACGAAGCCGAGGACACGGCTGAATCCACAGAAAGTGACTCCGACTCCGCCTACGAGCGCAAGAACAAAAAGAAGTCCAGCAGAAACAGTGCCAGCAAATCCAAGAGAAGAAAGTCTAAGAAATCAAAAAGTAAAACTCATCATGAACGTCGCTCCTCGAGCTGCAGCAGCGTGGACAGTGATGATCGTGCACACCGTCACCCAAGCAAGCATAAAAAGAAAACGAAAAAGAGCAAACATGCGCGCTCCCGCACACGTTCCAGATCACGTGAGGGTCGCGGCAGGTAGTAAGCAATGAAAAATCGAGTGACGCGATTCACATCAAAACTTTATTGAAAGATTTATGTAACATCAGTAGACGCCTAAGCTTTTACGCTTATGCAAGATTATCCATTAAATTTCAATTAACTCACATATAATCACAAAAATGTCTTTTTTTTCTTTGAGAATCTTCGCGGCCTACCCACATAAACTTAAAATAAGAAATGCGATGATGCATAGGTTGCCAAAAATGCCTTATTGTTAAGTTTTTAGCTAGTTATATATGAATGATAATACTTTCAATATGCGCATAGTATACTTAGCATTTATGATATACTACATTTATTGAGTAGTGTGAGATGGCAAGTAAATGTGACTTAGTTCTGTAGGTGTGTGTGTGCGTGTGTGTTTTGTATGTGTAATGTGTTTTTGGTCGAGTGTGATGGATGGGGTGTGTTTTTTTTTTATATAATTAATAAATAATAAGCAGCCGTCTACTGCAGCTTCTTTTTGCCATACTGTATTTTCTCATTGATTATTTTGGAAACCTTCTGTGTGAGGGCCTTGAATACATCCTTCTCGTTCAAACCCGGCCACATGGCCACCAGCACAGTGGCGCAATACATAAGCAAGAGATTGTTGATGATGGCGCCAATCCAGGCGAGGGTCAGCAGACCAATGCTGATTATAATCACAACCTACGATATCAAATGTTTTAATAAATCAATAATGGAACCTTTATAGGACCTATTCACCATTGTGGGCTTGCGCTCCTTGAATAAATAGTCATACCAGTCGGCGATGCCCGTTTTAATGATGTACAGCTGTCCGCACACCTCTTCATATTTGGCCTCCTGTTCGCCATCCCAATTGTCACCGTTCGAAACGAATCGCGACAGCAACGGTATAACAAAATCCATGAAGAACGCCAGCAACGCAAGCAGCGAGAACAAAGTTATAAAGGATAATTCCATGTACCATAGCAACAGATACAAGATGCTGATGGCGCCAAACACGACGCCGGCATAGTATTTCTTCTCCCAAGTTAGAACGCCATAAGCGCCCACAATGGCATTGCGAAACGGTTCCAGGTCATACTTTAGTTTGATTACTGCACGTTTCTATAATTTAATTATAATATTTCCACTTTTCATGATGGCGGCATTTGTTGCGTTTTGTACAAGAAAAAAATGGGGCATAGGAATTGCATTTGGCTTTTCCATGTCCTTGTTCTTACCTGATCAACCTGCGGTGTTGACATCTTCGTTACTTTGTTTTGCTGAGATTTTAATATAGGTTTAAATTATCATATAAATAAATTGTACACAGTGGTGGCGTTATTGTTATTTTAGGAGAAAAATCAATTTGTTTGTGCGTACTTTCAGTAAGGATGTAAAAAGCAGCGATAGCGATGTTTGCTAACGAAAGTTATCGACTTGACGTGCCGTTTTGGCAGCACCGATTTGTACTCGTTCACTCGAGCGTTAAAGTGACTAAAAGCTTTTGTATGTTCAAAATATTATTAACTCACAAAAACAAAACAAAAAAACACAACAACCAAATTATCGGTATTAAAAAAATAAATAATAATACATTTTGTAAAGTCAATACTAGCGCCAAATTACAAAATACAACTCTAACTTGCTACTGTAAAATACTTTATAAAAGCTACGCCGAAGATTAACTACTCGATACTTTTGAAAGTGACTTGAAAAAAATTAACACAAGCGGCAACAACTTTCTTGTTTTTTAATTGAAACGTATTTTGGCCACTAAACACAATGAGCTGTCCAGGCTTTGGTGAACTAAACATACCCTCCTCCCGCGCCTTCTGGGATGACTGCGAAGAAGACGAGTTCGAGAGCATTGAGCCCGCCGCAAAGTGAGTTTGCAGTTTTTATACCCTGCATCCATTGACCAGTGCACTCTTGTTGCTGCTAACGTGCTTTCACCAAAAGAATATTAATAATACCATTTATTTAAGATTGAACCTTAAGTTTAAGGATGATGCAATTGAAACACCCATTGCCAGCGAGCTCTTTGTGCTTCTTGAAGGACCGAACATAACAGAATTTTGCAAGGGAACTTTGCTGCAGGATGCTAAGCTCATTTGTGATGTGCCAGCAAAAGGGTCAACTTTGAATTGGAATGCAGCAAACCAGCAATTGTTAGCTGTACTGGAGGAGGACCTGACGAGCAGTGGCGAAATCACTGAGCTGCTCATACCCTATGCGCAGCTGGCAAAGCGTGTGCTGACCATTACACTGAAGCCCAAGGTGGACTACAAAAGCGAGGAGATCGACAGATACAGCGAGCATGTGGCTATTGTCCACAGTGTAGGCTGCAAAGGCGGCGATAAGGTGTCTGTGAGCGAACTGGAGGCGCCCAACTTTATAGCTGGCGTGGCAGCTGGCAGTGAGTTTTTAGTAAGATTTGTGTGCTTGCATAAAAAATAATGTATGTATATGTTTTTCCAGTTGCCACCTGGTGCAATCAAATGGGTCTGCCCGTCAGCTCCTATGTGATTTATACCGACAAACTGCCTTTGGATGTGGTTGCTGCTCAGCCCGTACTTAAGCTGTTGCAGCAACTGAATGTGCCGTGTGCACAGCGCTATGTGCCACCATCCAAGGACACCTCCTACTTGTATATGTAGGGATAATCAAAATACGTATAGGTGGCTTTTTGTAGTTTAAATAAAAGGTTATGGTTACAAAGAAATAAAATTTTACTTATATGTACGTAAATTTAGCTTATTTTAATAGTTCGAATATGCTCAATTTGTAATCCTTGCTGCGCCGCTCCATGTGCGCCTTGGCAATGGCGATGAATTGTGGTCGTGAGAGCAGCGAATAGGCGGGCACCAGCAGCGAGGAGATCAGCATATGTAGCTCCTTGTGGCCGCTGCTAAACAAATCGATACCCAGCTCCAGAGCAGTGCCAAAATCGCATTCATCCACTGCTATGTTAGCCGCATTGGCCACCGGCTGCAATTTCTCGAGCACCGCCTGCTTGGCATCATCGCTGCCATCGTTAAGATCCTTACGCTCGAACAGCGCCAAGATTTTTTTCAGTTCCGCATCACTAACCATCAGCGGCCGATAGCCCTGCTGCGACTTCCGCTCATAGGGCACCACGATGCCGGCACGATGGAAAGTCTTGGCCAGCACACGCTTACTGCGTTCGTTTTTCAATTGCTCCAACTGAGCCAATTCCAGCGAATTATCGCTGATGTACTGCTTGAGCGCTTTCTTAGCAGCCGCCACGTGGGTGGCCGTGAACGGTGTGCCCGCAAAGTCGTGCTGCAAATAGTGGAGGAACGCATCAAATATGTTACCGGCAACAAAATCAAATTCACAGCCACGCGCCGCATCGTTGCGCGCCAACATTAGTCGATCCTTGTCCTGGGGCACGTCGCGCCAGTAACCGTAGTGTATACCCGTGCCCGGACGCACAAACACCGTTTGGAACTCGGGCGGATCGTAGTAGAAGCGCCAGTGGCGCAAATAGTCGCCGGGTTCACCAATTCTCGCTTTGTGGAATTTTCCGGCCAAAAACTCAAATGGGCCAACCAGCTGCAACTGGAAGAGCGCTTCAATGTGCTGCAGTGCCGCCGCCTTGGTGGTGTCCTTTTTTAGCGTATTGATAAAATTCCAGAACTCATAGAAATCTGGCGGCATTTCCACAAGGAATTTGTGTCGAATGAATTCGTTGGTTTCACACAGATTATCATATTCCTGCTGCACTGATAAACGTATACGCTTCTCCAGTATTTCCATATAATTTTTTCCGGCTATATTGTTCATTGCCTCTTTATGCAGCTCTGCCGTCTCAGACTCGTAGCTGCCCACATCCTTATCCATATCCATTGCTGTAGTTTCCATGCTTGTCTTTGGACTGTCGGCGTCTTCCTCCTTTGTGGTTGCTTTGCGTTTTGGCGCCATTTTTGGCGTTTCTGCTTGTTTGGCTGGGTGATTGTATTTTTCCAGATGGGCCTCATTACGCTGATAGCATTTGTCCCAGTATTTACAGTCTGCTTTTGGCATTTTTGGTTCAGTTTCGCAAAATTGTTTAATTTGTTTGCAACTCAGAAATACAAACAATGCTAAAAGCTTTTCTTCTTCTTGCTATCAATACCAAATAGAGGTGTAATGAATAGTTTTTTATAAGTTCGATTGAACTACTAATCGTTTTTTTGAGTTCCATTATTACATCCTATTTATCAAATTATTTATTTTCTTTCACTTATTGTTAATCAAAAATGTGAAAAAAGTGTGCAAAGAGGGTTTTGAAGTATCAAACAAAATTAAACTCGAAAAAAATAAACGTCCTTTACTTGAATTACGATATATAACGCTAATATCGAATACCAACAAGAGCTCACCTAGGGTTGTAGCAACTGTTTGCATTTTGATTATTCGATATGCCGATAGTAAGAGTAAATTGAGGAGCGCCAAAATCGACGCAGTTTAACAAACCATTCGTTACGTGTTTTAATGGTGAGTTTGGTTTTGTTTTTAATTATTGTAGTTCATTCAATGAATACAAACTTTTGCAAAAGAATCAATTTGTTGTTGGTTAGTTAGTATTACAATAAATGTATGTATATATGGGAGGCAGACGTTTTTAAAAGAAAAACACAATAAACCTAAAATGCTACTAATCCTCGACAGCACACATCACTGAATAGACGCACTCCTCTTTGTTGATTAAGTGACAGGTTTTGTTGACCAATGACATCAGCTGATTCACATCGGTTGCCCAATTGTTCAATATATCCGAGGCACTCTTCTTTGTGGTAAAATAGATAATGCCAGCCGGTCGGTCGATCTTGACGCGTATTGTATCACTGTTGGCCAATTTGGACAGATACTCCTCGCAGCGATTTGTGGGCAAATTGAGCAGCTCACTCATGCGCGTCAAGTGCAAACGTGAATAATACATTGCTATGATGCGGATATTCTATAAATATAGTACATAAATTAGAATCTTTTATCATTTTTAAAAATCATTACATTCAACTAACGTGCTCAATCAAGCGATCTTTCAGTTCGGTGATGCACTTCTTGCCGTGCTTGGTATTATCCTTGAACATGTCGTTCTCGGCCAAAACCATGCCAAAGTCCGCATTAAATGTGTCGAAATTAATGAGTTCCTTTGACATAAAAAGACGCAGTATTTCTCTATAAAATACAACCATAATTGAGTAATATAAATAAAGCATGTGCACATGAAAATAATTACTTATAAACCAGAACATCTTCCAGTTTCTTGTTCTTTGATAAATGCTCCATCATATCGCTCTGCTCGTTGTCATAGGGAGCCAGTACGCAGTAGAGTACGGCGCAGACCAGCTTGTCCGTTAGCTCCTTTTTCTGCGCCACTGTCAGTTCGATTTCGGGCTCTGGGGCAGCAGCCGCTTCTGACTTATTCTTATCATCATCCTCTTTTGTCTTTTTATCATCAATCTTTTTCTTTTCATCGCCAGTGGTTGATTCAACGGCTTCCGATACCTTTTTACGTGGCGGCTCGGCAATGGCTTGATAATGACGCGAGGTATTTAAAAAGGATGTATCTCGATTCAGTTGGATCATTAGATTGTAGAACTTTAACTTGAGATCATGTTGGGCTGGATCGTCAAAGAATTTGATGCTGATTTTCTTGGCAATGATCTGCGTGGACACATAGTCCTCCTTCAGCAGGCACAGACGCATTTGCTCCAATATTAATTCGACCTTCTCACGCTTGTCCATCGAGCCGTAGGTCTCCACCTGCAGCTCTTCCATGACAGCCGCAGCACCGGCCACATCGCCATCGGCCTCTTTGATATCCGCCAAGATTTTGGTCAGACGTGCACGTTCAATTTCTACATAGATCTTGCCCTCAGTTACGGAGCGCAGTGTGTCAATCAGCTTAAGTTTGGTCTCCTTATCAGGCGTCTTGTCCACATATGTGTAGCATTCCTGGATCATCTTGACCACCGCCTGTTTCAGCTGCGAGCGACGACGCACCAACAGCGAGATGTATTCGTTTAGGGCGTTCCAGTTGCCAGCCTGCAGGCATATCTGGCAGATGGCCACGAGCACACGGGAACAGGACACCATGTCCGCGCCCAGGCGCGTTTGTTTTTCCAGCTGAAGCATCATTTCGATGGCTTCGTGAAAGGCGTCTGGATTCTTTTTGGCCAGCTCCTTGGCCAGGGGGATTTTCTCATCACAGGCTGGCTCGTAGTCCACCTCCATTTTCGTAATGCGACCGCCATCAAACAAATAGGTATCCATGGTGCAAGCTACAAATGGGATAAAATTATTTTTGTTGTTGTTGTTGTTGTTAATGAGCAGTATGACGAGGCAAGTTTTCCAAGTGCCGCTACTCACATTTTGTTACGTTGTACTGAAGTAAAGCTTATTTACTGATATTAAATGAAGTAAACTTAACTATTTACCGCTCTGTTTGCGGATGCTGGTTAATGAAATTTCTTCTTTTTCGGGGCAAATAAATGCGGTGAATTTCGATCAAAAAAACTCTGCAGAAATTTGCTTACAAATGATGTTAAGTTGGCTGCGCGTGATTTCAGTGTTGAGCAGTGTATGAAAAACAATACATTTTCAAAAAAATTGAAACTAACATCAAAACTAGATTGATTAAAAAAAATTATGAAAAGTATCTGAAATCGTACAAAATTAGAAATTTTATCTTACAGAATGATTACTGGAAGAAGGAGCCGTAACAAGCAAAATAATCGCAAAGCACGCAAAACGCGCAACCGTATGGTAAGTTGTGCAGCCCTGGTGTTGCATTTCACTGCTACACTGCACAACACTCGCGATTCAGCCTTTGTTAAGCCGCGAACAAAAATTTGCTAAAACACAATAAAATTAGCAAATTGTTTTATGAAAAGCGTGTGTAAATTGCTTGAACAACAATTGATTACGTTGCGCCATTCGTAATAAACTCGTTGTACAGTGTCGCAAGCGTTTGCTGTTTCGACGCTACAACTACCATCACATTTTGCGCGCCAAATTGAGGGGCAGCCGAAAGACGAGCAACAACACCAACATGGCACAAATACAGGAATATCAGGATTTGGTCCTGGACGCACTCGATACTGTCGAGTTCAAGCTGAGTGAGTGCAACTAACTAAAAAGCTAGCATATCATTATTGGCATGTGTTTGCAGTTCGCGACAAGGCGGACATCACCAATGACGCTCTAATATTTCACCCGGCGATGGCGCATCAGATATTTGGTGAATCGGAGACCATATTTGGCTATCAGGGCTTGCACGTACGCGTGCTGTACACGGCCGGTCCGTTGCACATCTATCTGGGCATTGAGTACGACAGGCGTGTCAATGAAATCTCTGGCGGTGAAATCAAAGCCGATGACGTTGTGGCCACCATTGCCCAAAGTTTGCCCGATGGCTGCTATTTCATCAATCTAGATGAGTTTCTCAAGACGCTGGACAAAGCCGATAAGTTTCAACCATTTGGCGAAAAGCTCAGCGAGTATACACAGCGCGCAGAAGATGGCAGCGAGCGTCTCTTTGAGATTTATCAGTGCGACTACAAGATGTCCTCGTTCCTGAAGTTCTTTGCCCGTCTGCAAACATTTATATTGTGGTTTGTAGACGCTGCCTCCTATATAGACACCGACGATGCCCAGTGGTGCTATTTTATTTGGTGAGCGAACTTTAAATAGTATAATTTTCATCAGATACTATAAGCCCAGTTAATTGCAGCTATGAGAAATATAAAAACAAGGATGGCCAGTACCAGTATGCAACGGCTGGCTATACCACCGTCTATGAGTATTATGCCTATCCGCAAAACAAGAGGCCACGCATAAGCCAAATGCTCGTTTTGCCGCCATTCCAGAAGCTGGGCCTGGCCACTCAGCTGGTGGAAACAATTTACAAGTTCTATCAGTGCCAGAAGAATGTGGTGGACATAACTGTTGAGGATCCATCCGAGGACTTTCAGCGCTTGCGCAATTTTGTAGACGCACGTTTGTGTCTAGACCTAAAGTGCTTTGCACGCGATGAAATCAAAAAGGGCTTCAACAAGGAGATGGTGCGGGAGGCGCGTGAGGTCTTAAAGCTGAATCCGCGTCAGGTGCGCAAGGTCTACGAACTGTTGCGCCTCTACAACACCAATGTGCATGACGAAAAGGAGTATAAGGCGTATCGTCTGGAGGTGAAGAAACGCCTGAATGCTGTTTATTACAAACAGGTGAAGGATCTGCAAAAAATGGAACGCTATAAAATGGATACGGAAATGCTGCGCGCACGTTTGCCCAATATCAAGCAGCGCATGGAGCAGTTGCAGGAGGAGTATGTGCTGATCGAGCAGGATTACAAGAATACGATTGATAAGTTGCGGGCCTAGATCTATATTTCTATATTTATATAAAAGACGGCCGGTTGGTGTTGATTAATTTATTACGTTTTTCCGTTCTAAATATGTTGGATTACAAAATACAATTTGTTGCTATAAGCCTACAGTAGGATTCTGTCGAATAAATATGTATTAAAAAAGTACCGACATGTGTGTATGTGTGTGTGGAGCAGAATTTGAGCAATTAAATATAAATTTTAATTGTTTTTATATAGTTATATATCATTACATATAGCTAACATGGATTGTTTTTACAATAATTTAAAAAATGTTTGCGCATTGGAAGTACATACGTATGGGGTGTTAATATATTAGGGGTACTTAATATTTTTTGGTGCTGCACCAGCACATAAATCGTACAACTAGCAGGAGCCGTACTCCTCCATCCATTTCTCGAAACGTGCTACATCGTCGGCCGAAACGGATTTCTTGGTGCGCTGCTGCGCATCCAGAAAGTCCTGCAGTGTGATAGGCTGGTCCACTTCCTCGCGGCGTATTTGCCTAATTTGCTGCGGCGTACGGCCGGAGATCAGGCGTCGCATGGCCATCATTGACGCATCGCGGCATACATTGCTTATATCCGAGCCGGAATAGCCCTGGAGCTCGTCACCAATCATGCTAGTGTTGAGATCCGACGACAGCGATACATCCTTAAGGCAGAGCTGGAGCAGTGCCGAGCGCGTTTCCTCTGCAAAAAAAGACAGTCGGTAAGAATACGCTCGAGTCAAAGGATTTGGGGAACGCACCATTGGGCAGCGGTATGTAGATACGTTTCTCGAAGCGCCGCCGAAAGGCTTCGTCAATGTCCCAGGGATGATTTGTGGCCGCCAGCACCATGATGATCTTGTCGTCCTGCAGGCTGGCATTGAGGCCATCCATTTGGATCAGTAGCTCCGCCTTGAACCGCCGGCTGGCCTCGTGCTCCGAATCGCTGCCACGTGAGGCGCACAGTGCATCGATCTCATCAATGAAAATGGTGCTGGGCGCATAGAAGCGCGCCATCTCGAAGAGCAGGCGCACCAGCTTCTCGCTCTCGCCGCGGTACTTGGATGTCAGTGTGGATGAGGACACATTGAAGAAGGTCGTGCCGCATTCGGTGGCCACTGCTTTGGCCAGCATGGTCTTGCCGGTGCCGGGCGGACCCACCATCAGAACGCCGCGCCACGGTCGACGTATGCCCTTAAAAAACTCGGGCATTATATTGGGCAGGACGACAGCTTCCTGCAATCAGAAAGAAATAAAAAGGTTACAACTGTATGGTCGGGTGTAACCGACAGTACAATACTCGTTAACAGCGTAAAACGGTCCAAATTATTATTTTGGAAAAACATTTTATTTTTGGCCAACATTTTTGTCAGCGCTATCTTTAGAAGAGGCTATCAGCAAACTATCTGCCATATTTGGTGATTGTAGCTCTAAAATTACGGGAGATGTGTATAAATTATCTGTATATTGTTATCTGTCTGAAAATATATGGAACAGTTACCTTTATAACTAAGGGAAAGAGATATTTTTATCGAATTATCTAATAATCTTAACACTTTATCTGACGCGGCTATACACGGATATAATATTCAAATTTCAGATCTTTATTTTCATGAGCGTTGAAAATAATTGAGTTCATAGCAAGATGAACATTGCACAAATCCAATAAAATTCTTTCATTTGAAAGCGGACACTAAAAAAGATGAAAGTCTTAGGATTATAGTTGACTTGCCTGCAGTATAGTCTTGGCCTCATTGAGGCCAGCTACATCGGTCCATTTGATGCATGGATGTCGCTGCAGTATGTCCTTCTCCAGCGTATCGACTAGGTGACCTTCATAGCCCAACGGTGAGAAATGCTTGACTTTAGTCTTGGGCGAACATCGCGGCGTATTGTGCGTGGTAGATTGTGCGTGTGAATTATCCTCCAGCGATGTGGTCGCATCCTGATCATCCGAATTCGAGTTGTCATCCAATGAGATCTTCTTCACCGGCCGCTGTTTCAATATCAGCGGCGTATTCGTGCTCAGCTTGCGTGCCCGCAAACGCTCCACAGATCGGCTCTTGCGCACGGCCGCCGTCAGGGCGGATGCTCTGCCGGGTCGAGCCATACGCAAACCGACGGTCGCATTGCTGGCAGTGCTGCCGTTCGCCGCCAATCCGACATTGCCGGCGCTGCCGTGATGGCTCTGGCTCAGACTGTTGTTGTTCAAATTACTGTTGATGGAGGGCAGTGTCGGCTGCAATTCGGGATCGCGTCGCCGCAGCGAGGATACCCAGCGGCTGTCCTGTTGCGAGGGAAACGGTATCGCTGGCTGGCTGGAACGTGGCTGGGGTGCGACCTCTGTATCGGAGACTGCGTTTAATTGTTGGGTGAGCGGGCAAATGAACATTTGTAGCACAAACCTTGTGTGGGCAAACGCTGCTTGTTGCGCAACGGCGGCGGGCCGCCGATCCCCAAGCCATTGGGCGCATTGGGGCCCAGATTGTTGATGGGTCGATGTGGATTCGCGACGTGTGGCTGATGTTGCTGCTGCTGCTGCTGTTGTTGGTGTTGGTGTTGTTGTTGGTGTGAATGCAAGCCGTCAGCGGGCGGCTTCTTAACGGCATTACGCGTTGGCCGGCTGGTGGTGGTGATTTTGGTGAAGGCAAACGGCGACAGCGAGTCCAAGATCAACGAGTCCATCATGCGCGCCATATGCGATAAGCTTGTGGGTGGCGTTGATGAGCTACAAAATGAAGTGAGGGCAAAAAAAAAAAATAAAGAAATATTTCATGTTTAAACTGTGCTCGCCATTCAACTTGGCCCACAGCTTGGCAAAGGTCATTTGTTAAGTTTATCAGCCGGCGACAACAAGTCCTTTGCGTGTGCCGCTTTACGTCTGGCCAGCGTTTGTCTAATATTGTCTAGCCCTAGTCAAGAACAAAAAAAAAACAACTAAAAAACAAAAAACATGCCGAGTCGTTTACTAACTCGGGAATTTCTAGGAAGCCAAAGTTCGTGTGGCCATAAGCACACACACACATGCCCGCACACATATGCAAAAGAGTTGTGGGTTCAATAAACTTGGGCGCTGAAATACCGCCCAGGTTATTGACGCGCCGGCGACAGTTGTTATTGTTGACATTTACATGCGTCATCGTCATTAACGGTTTTTTTTATTTAACTGTACATAGTGTTCGAATAGTGCAATTTACTTCAATTGCTGCTTTTGTCCAAAAATTCCCGCACGCTTAAAAGTATGCTACAATATGTTGTATTACAATTTTAGCTAATTAAGTTGGCCGCAGCCGGCCATATTTCTTTTTGCCTCTTGCAGCCGCAAACCGGATGTGTTCTTATTGCGCGCCCATAAACAATTGGGTTAATGTTTCTGTTGCGGATATGGTGCGGCTAACAGGCACCCACGTTCTGGAGCCAGAGATTTTTGTGTGATTAGCGTTTAAGTGGGCCAACTTCTGCGCTCGTGAAGTCATTAAAAACGGCTAAGCTGCCTTTTTGGCCTATATATGTATTTATTTATTGACTCTTGCTTTATATCTATATCGCTTACAAACTAAGTAAAAAGACAAATACGTATATAGCACGCTTGATTGATCGACAAACTGGCACAAGGCTGCATATAAAAATAACTGACAAAAATAAGAATCTAGATGAATTGATAGGTCTGCTTTTTCTCTACCCAAATTATATTTTTCTCTTTTTTATTGTTTCTAAGAGCTTGTCACTGCAATAGGTGTTTATGTTAATTTAGTTTTTACATAGAAAACACAAAGCAAAAAGCCGTCAATTTATGCAAATTACAACCAATGGCAATTATGACTAGCAAAAACGTCAAGTGGCCGGAAAGGCGCCTGATAGTAGGTTAAGGACTGTGAAACTTACGTCTTAAATCCAATCAATTTGCTCAACAATTTTACAAAAAATGTTTAAGTAACTTTAAATTTTAATAAAGAGAAATTTTTTGAACACTGTTGCCTAAAATATAGTAATAGTAAATAGTAAATACTAAAGAAATCTACTCGGAAATGCTACTCTACACAAAATCTTTTTATGAATTTCCTGGGATCGTAAATATATAAGAAGCTAAACATGTCTTCTTTTTAAAAATGAGTTATTTGCTTCTTTTTAATCTCAAGTCGCCTTTCTTAAACTATGTATGTATATATAATTACCACTGATGCAGATCCCATAGGGAATGATATGGCGTATGTCTGTAGCCAGACATAAAGGGCACCGCTACTTCATACTCCACTTGAACGTTGGGCGGCGATTGCGGGCGCAGTGCGAGTGTGGTGCGTTCCAGTGCCGGATTGGAGCTGGTCAGCGAACGTTGACGCATAAATGGCGTACCGCTGCCATTGTTGTTGTTGTTGCTGTTGTTAAGCATTAGAGCAACATTGCCGCCAGTTGAAGGCGGTGCAGCTACCGCTTGGCCCATGCCAAACCAATTTTGTGCATTTGTATTGAACATTGCACTCGGACAAATTCACTAACAATTTTAAAAAAATCTCACTGGTATTTATATTTTTTTTTATCAAACTTAAGCGAAAGTCTGACGGAATTCTCGAAAATGATGCGATTTGACGCGCGGCAAGGCGGCATCTACCTAACGACCCAAGGGTTGGCCGCCAACTGACCACAAAACTGGACGACGGACGCGTCCACAACAAAGTGGCAAGCTCATTATTTGCTTGGCGGGTAGTTTCTGAGTATTTATGTGAGTGTGTGCGCATATGAAATGAGGTTAAAGGAAGTATTGCTTTGAGTTTTTTTTTTGTTTTTTTTGTGTTGTTCATTTATTACCTCCACCTGAGTCCAGTGGTCAATGCACGCGAGTCCAAGCCGACTCAAACTCAAGCAAAAGATGCCATCGATTTCTGCGACTACACACACATACACACACACACACACACCTACACATGCATATTCATGTATTTCTCAGTATGTATTTTGAAGGTATAATAATTATTGTTTTTAATAATTCGTCTTTTGTTTGTTGCCGGCTTTAATGGCGCGCTTGCATGCGGCTTACGCTGCGAGTCAATTTTTAGCATATCATCAAAAATTATTTAAGTTAAAGTATTTGTGTAAATGTAAATTATATATAGTATATGTGTACTTGGATTGTCTTGTCAAAGATTTTGTTATAAGTTCTGCAGCAAAATCCAGCAAATGAAGGTCATTTTTATATAGTATATGTTTACTTATAGACAAATCAGCTGCCCGAGATAAAAATCAATACGCATACAGAGAGCGAAAATATGCACTTGGTCTGTGGCACTTTCAAGTGGACCGGCACGCCTATAGGGGCGCATTATGGAAAAAAAATGTTATGCTGTTGCTACCCCCTTGCACTCACCCTGCGCTCATCATGGGCAAATAGGTGGATGTGGAGTCCACGGTGCGTATGGCTGTGTTGCCACGCAGCACAATCTTCTCGCGTGTGGTGCGTCTGTAGGTCTCCTCGCCACGCATCCTTGTTCTTTATCTCCACGGTTTTCAATTTAGATTTTTAAAATTCAACTATTTTTTGTTTGGTTTTTTTTTTTTTGATTTTTACTTGTTTACTTTTGGCCAAAAATGTTGTGTTCGAAAATTTTGCGTCTGCTCTTCCCACAGGCAATGTCAAAATGAGCTGTGAGTGAACGGAAACGGATGATGCTGTGTCACAACAGCCATTGGTTTTAGTCTCTCTCTTTGGCTCTCTTTGGGATGCTCTCTTCTCTCAGCTGTGCAAATTGCGCAACTTTTTCAGTTGCAGCGTAGGGCGGCCCACCACACGGCACGCTGCACAAATGGCCACTAACTGGGCGCAAAGCTGTTGGTCAGCAGCTTAGTTTGTTTGGTCAAAAGTCAGCTGGTGAAAATGGTGAAAATTTGAGGGTTGTTTGCATGTGCATTCTGGCCTGCACTTATGTCTATTACAGCTGAAGTATTTCAAGAGTCAAAAATTTTTAAACTGATATATCTAATTACGCTCTTTGCGTGAGTGGGTACCTTTTTGTATGTGCTCTTTTTTCTCTAGTTTTAAAGACAGAAGAAGAATCCAATAAATTTACGTTTAAAACAATTACCTTTTTGTTGCATACTTTAAGTGAATAAACTTTTTATGCATTTTTTTTTAAACTTTTTTATACCAGAAACACATAAAATGGCTAAGTTGCCATTGTAACAAAATTAAAAAAAACCCTCTAGTAGAACTTTTAAATTAAATAACCTTTTTATTTAACCCACTCAGAAGAACAAATATATATGCATCTTTATTGATCGATTTTTAAAAAACTACTTATAAATTCTGATAGTAAATGATCATTCGAAAACGTTTTTTTCTTGAATTCGTGAAATGTTATTTACATTTCACATACATCTTTTTTGTTTTACAAATTATTGATGATCGAAACTTGAACTTTGCTTAAACACTCAAATTGCATTTCAATAATGGTAATCATAAAATATATTGGGGCAGTATACAAAGTAAATTACATACATACAAACAAATTGAATGAATGTGCATTTGACATTATGTAGTTAAATTAATGAATAACAAAAACGCAAAAACCATTTCGAATTTTTTTTATAACTAATAGTTGAAAATGTACCTTTTCATCATATATATCAATATATAGACATACATTCATAAGTATTTAATAAGTATTTAACCGTTTCTAACAAACACGAGGCACGTCGAAATGTAAGTAGACCACAAAAAAGAAATATTAAGTATATATCTTGTTGTTGTTTTGATTCCTTTTTTGTATTGGGAAATTTGGTGGCTTCAGTTGCTTTGTTGTCGTTTTTGACTTTATAAGGTTGCATGTGTATCGTATGTATATAGATATTTGTTTATAGATTTACCATATTTTATCATTTTCTGTATGTAACGTTTGAACGTTTAAACTTTAACAATAACTTTAACGTTGGTAAAATATTATGTCTGACTGTACTAAAAATGTGCGTTTATCTAACAGCTGCATTATTTTTGTTTTATTGTGCACTAGAGAGATAGTTTTTATATTTTTCAAATTATTTACAACTAGCCCTACAACTTCTTGCTTTGACTTTTCACTAATTTGGCGAGTATTTAGTACTTTCCCCACGACCCAACCGATTTACTGAAATTTACGGGTGGAGGTGCGTGCCTTCCAGGCCTTGACCAGATTGTACGCAAAGTAGAGTGTGAACCCGTGTATCTGAAAGCCAATAAAACAAAAGGCATACCAGAAAACGCCATAGGGAAAGCCCTACAAGAATACCAAAAAAGAAGTATGAATTAAATTATGAAAAGGATTTTCTTTATAGTCACTTACACGCCAGACAAAAATGTCCGTCTCCTCTAGTTCCAGGGTCTTATCCATAGTTAAAAACTCCCAAACGTCGGAAAAATAGTAGGCAAAACAATAGATCAGCGGCAGCACAGCCATTACCAATATGGCAATCATATATTTTTGCATGTCGCGCACCTTGTTGCCACGTGCCGCTGAGAGGCCCAAAAACGAGGTGAGCAGCGATGCAGCCCAAATGTATTCCCACCACAGCGGCGGCGGCACCTCCAACTCTTCAATTTCTAGCACAAATATGTCCAAGCGATCCAATATATCCGACGTCAGTTTCGCCAGCATGACAAAGAAGAGCAGGGCATGAAAGAAAATGCAGTACTTCAGGCGTGATTTATTCAGCAAGCTGCAATAGAGTAGAAATAATTTTGTTTGTGTATTCGTTTGTTCTTTAGCTTGTGGGATTTCTTTTGTTTGGTAGGGCTCGGCCTTTGGCTATCCAAAAAATATGTACACAAACAATGTTGTTGTTGTTGCTGCTGCACACATGCCGAGTGTCTAGCTGGCATTTTGCCCACCCACTCTGCTGGCGCTGCCTGGCTGACTGGTTGGCTCGTCGACCGTCTGCGGCAGGAGTTGCAACTTGTATGCAGTCGTCGGCGAAGTCATGACCTTTTGCCTCTTTTGCCCGTACAGGTGCAGGTTACTTTCAAGTAATTAGATAATTTTTGCGGTGGTTTTAAAAAAGTGTTATTAACCTAATTTGATATGTGTTTGCCACTTTCTGCCTGAACTCAAAGTCGTTGCCATCGGTGCCCGCGACCATTGGACCGCCGCGAGTTGCCATTTTTGGTGCGTCAATTCGATGCCGTTGTTTACAGAGCTCTTTTAACTATTTTAAATACAATTTAACTGTCTTCACAGTACGTCTCACAACATTTGCTCGCACTATAGATTGCGGCGGTTGGGCGATAACAACGTGTTGATGACACAGAGCTAGTGTTGGTAAACAGCTAAATTTACTTTACAGCACTAACTAATCTGTACCATTTGTGGCGGTCGGTAGATTATTACCATAAGTGCTGTAAATCACCATTAGCTTTAAAATAATACGGTAAACTTTCACTTACAATTTATTTGGTTCAATTTATATTGAACATTAGCATAATTAAGTACACTTTGTTATGCAAATTTGTGTTTTATTGAGTTAAAATTTGGCCAGGGGCGTATAGGGACCGTACTCTGGAGCTCATTTGTCAGTTAACTGCGTCACTGCCACCTGTTGCTTGTTTACATTTCAATCCATAAATCAATTCACGAAAGCAAAACAATAAAGAGTGCAACAAGCGCATATTTAAAAATAAAATACTACATGTATTTATATTTTTACATTATTCTTTTGTGCCCTCCGCTCTCTGCAAATCGTTCAGCTGTAAACGCTCTTTGATTCAGCTCTTTGAGCGCCTTATGCTTTCTGAGGCTACAAAAGACGAAACGAACGTTTTATGCACCATCAGTTGTTCTACGGCGGTTTTCTTTGGCGCAACGTCTTCGAGTGCGGCGCATGCGATCGGCAACGGAGTTTTTTATTGGAATTAATAACAAAAGCAAACTTTTAATGCCAGTTATTGATAACTATCGTCTAATATTTTATGCAGAGATAGCCAGCTGACTTACCCACACCCATATGTAGTTGTGTTTTGTGTATGTGTTCGTTTAACGGTAATATTTATATACATTTGCTTATTCGTAATACGCCCCTTGCATTCTCAATATTAATTTGTGCCCATTAATTTATATTATTTTTGTATTATTTGCCTTTCAAGTGCGACCTTTGTGGCTGACAGTTGGATGTGTTGAAATTATTTTTGTAAATATTTTTGAACACTTTCGGGCTCTTTGTGCTATGTGCTTGTTTTTTGGCAACGATTATCAACAATTGTTATTAAAATTAATATGGAATATTGTAGACAATGATCAAGCTTTCTGAGTGCCTATGGTTTAAGATATTTGTTTGTGTCTTAGCGAGAAAGTTCGCTTATCTTTGCCGCGCCCTTGTAGACAAATGGATGTACGCTATATGTCTACAGTTGATCGATTTTTGATTTATATTATATATTTATATTTTTATATTATATAGTAAGAGGATATATTTTATAGAAAGAGCTTATACCAAATCTGAATACTATCTAAATCTTTAAAAATAAAACGATTTTTCGTTCAAAAACTTATTTTTCAACTGATCATTCCTGTGACAGCTATATAGACATATGTACTGCCTGCAACAAAAATATGGTTCTCTTTAAATTCCATGACTATAGCTTTTGAATTGAGACACTATTTTAAGCTGGCATTAACTGGGCTGTTGATATTGATCAAGAATATATATATCTTCTATGCGTTGCACATTTCGTGGTAACTTTATAAAGGGGGCTTTAAAATGTATTTGTATTTGCCATCGATCATATGCTTTAGATAACACTTTAAACAATATTATAAATTGTGATAAGTAAGCTAATGCCTGTCCTCTCTTTGTCTCTTTGCAGCTGCTCTGTCGCCTGCTGTGAATTTCAGTTCAAGAACAGTGTCAAACCCACCAAATCGAACGAAACCCAATTGTGTATCCCATACACCAAAGACCCAAGACCCAAGATCTAAACATGTCCGCCCTTGCCGCTGATAAACGCGCCTCGTTTGCGCGCCGGGCCGAAAGTCTGGTGGAGCGGGTGAGAGTTTTGAAAACCATATACGAGGTAAACGGTATCAAGTGACCAAAATTGCGTGAGATATAACAATTTGTTTGCTTTTCTTTATGAGCTGTTTTTGTTGTTGTTGCTTAGGCTCGTTTGCACGATTGTTTGCCAATTGAAATTGAAATTCATGTGCAATTAATTTCCAATTAATTATATACAAGTTGCCAAATCATTGCTTGGACCGATCCCATTACTGTCAGCTCCCTCATAGTATATTTAAATAAATGCAAAGTACGAACAGGAACTGTAAAGTCATGCAAAGGCACATTGCTGAAAGAAAACTATAAACATACCTATTAACAAATATGCATGTATATATATGTACATATATATATATATCAATATTTATTTGATTTGATGTGGGTGCAAGACGTTACGAATTTAGACACTTGCCGACGTGCTTATTTTGGCTTGGCTGGCTGCCCTGGCTTTGGCATGCTCTGCCAATCAATCTCTTATAATGAATATATATGCATATATAGGTGTATTTCTGGTTGGACTTGGTTGCTATTTTATTACAGCAACAATTACTGAGGCGTACTAAATGAACGAAGATCAAGGACACGTCGTGTTTATTATCAGCAAAAGTGTTTGCCTTTTTGCTATAAATGATGTTATTTACGATATAGCGGGTCGTTTTTTTGTCTTTTTAATTGACCCTTTGTCGCTTAATTAATCCAGCACAGTCACATTTATAGCTCTGTGGTCAGTGACCATTCTCTACATGCGCACAATGCTCTCTGTTTTGTGGCATAGAAAAGTGGATTGATCTAAAAATAAATATTTTTTTTGCACATTTAGTAAACAACTTGCGAAATTGTCTTTTGTAATTTTGTAAAGCGAGTGCCTCTTTATCAGCCTCAGACGCTATTGCAGTGACATCAATTGAATAAAGAGTGGGTAATAAATTACAGTTACATCGATGTATATTATACATAACTGTTTACATGGCAAGCCCCAACATTAATTTAGCGGTTGAGGCTACTCAATATACAAACATACAGTCTTAAAATATATACACACAGTTGGCCAATGACCGAGCATTTAATTTGCTGCAGCTGAGAATTAAATTGAACGCCAAATTGGGTGTGTAATGTTTAGATGGGCGAGGGCAGTTTTGTAAATTGTGTATAATAATTGACAAAAAATACAGAGTATTAAATTTATGAATTCGTTTTTTAAAACTTCTTCGAGCCAAAAATCTATATAAAAAGCTCAACTGTGTCGTCATATTTCTTGTCCATATTGTTCTTGCCAAATTTATATATTTTCAAATTTAATAGAAAATTCGACAATATATATAACTGCATATTGATCAAGCATAAAGTATCAATCAATTTGCATTAACTTGGCTTAGCTTTGCCTCTGACGGGGCTTCCACCTCGCGAGCTGAAACGACTTGAATGTCTTTATCACGCTCGCTTATTTGTCTTATCAAAAATAGCAACACAAATAAAGCAAATTGCGTAGAATGAGAATGTGAGGCATGGATGTAAACGAAGTGAAGAACACTGGGAAATTAACGATAAAAAGCTAATAAAGTGCAACATAAATAAATGCGTGCGTAAATATCGCGTGAATACATCGGGTAAATGAATTTGACAGCCGACAGGGAAGAGACAAAGAGAGAGAGTGAGAGAGGGATTAGAAGAGAGAGAAAGAGAGAGAGAGAGAGAGAGAGAGAGAGGAAGAGAGGGAGAGGGTGATAGAGGGAGAAAGCGTTGTTGTAGGGCTACATAGGGCGCCTAACTTGATTGCTTGTCAAAAATATTTGCAGCCAGAGTGCCAGAGTTTGTACTTGAATTTTCCTGCTTTTCTTGAGATATCCTTCATTGTCCTGGCACGTGTGTTTGTGTTGCCGTTAGGGCTTAAAGTATCCCCTGTTTTTATATTATGAGCTTTGTGTGTGTATGCGAATTTGTGTCTTTGCTTATAAGCGATTCCGTTCTGAAAGCCAAGCACTTGAATTTGTCCCTGGATTACATAAAAAACGCATTCAATTTTACCCAAAAAAATGATACAGCAACTCAATTTTAAGGTATCTATGTCAATATTTGAGTAACCCAAGTGGGTGACCCAAAGTGGACCTTGAAATTTTATTAAATTGAAGTGGAGTTTATTAAGACCTTTATATGACATAAGTCTAAATAAGGCCAGATAAATATATCAAGTATAAACTACAATTTTTTTTATCAAAAGGGATCAAAGAGATTTTTTTACTCATTCTATTGCGAACATATTTATTATGAATTATTTTATTTTACATATCAGAAACAATGTTGTTTAAGCTTTTTTGTGTATATTTATTCAAACGAAATTTAAACAACATGATGTTAAATATACCAAATAATGTTTAGATATAACAAACACAATATAGAAAAAAAACTATTGGCCTATCAACACATAATCTATTTAAATTAACATTTAATCTACTTTGAACATGTCACACAATATTTGCTCAGCCGTGTTTACAATTTAATTTAGCTGGGCAACAATTTGTAATTTCTTTGTTTTAAATGTTGTCATAAAAATTGTTATTTTCCATTTTATTTGCTTTAACTGTTGTCGTTGTTACCCGATATATTGCTGAAAACTCAACGAGAAATCCACAGAGGTGGATTAAAGAGCTCATTGCGTATACGCCGCGTTATTCGCATTTATTGCACAACATTTTTTATCAGCTAAAAGAAAAAAGTGGCAGATAACAAATTTAATGTCTTAATTTCAATTTAATTAAGGAAGAAAGGAAAGTGGTTAAACTGAGGGGCTGGGGGAGGGGTTGAAGGCGCGTTATAAGGCGCACAATGCGAGACTGACAAATGCAATTAAGAAAAAAGGCAAGCAATGCGCTAGTCAAGGTTGCTTAGCTAGGTATTCTAGATATTCTGTACTTTATATGAAATGCCAAGAAAACATGTGCCTACATAAATATGTATGCTATAAATATGCATATCTATATGTAATTTTTCACCCATTTTTCTGGGTGCTGCTCTACAGTTTTTAATTCCGTTGTACTCCTATTATTTAGAATAATGGCTTGTATAAATGAAAATAAATTTAAATCATTTGTTGCATTTGATTCCAGAACATACATAGACTCTTTCGAACACCCTAAACGAATACTAATCCAGATATAGTATAGTTGATTACATACTTGAATGTTCTAAGCTTTGTTCATCACTTTGTTATACCCCTTCCCTTTTGACGGGCACAGGGTATATAAAAAGTGAAAGCACAACCACAACAACAGCCGCTGCACACACACAAACACTACATTAACAGCAATAAACGGGAACAGCAACAACAATGTCACCTACAATTACCCGGCCAGGTGTGCAAAGCAAATAAACAATAACAAGAACAAGTAAAACAAAATACATAGAAAAGACGCGTTACTTAACGTGAGACGACGCGAGGGGGTGGCGTGGGGGTGGCATGAGTGTGACAATAAGTCAAAGCAACAAAACCAACAAACAATGGCATAAAGTTAGCAAGGGCTGTGTGTAGCATACTTTAAGGCGCCAAAGCTGCAAAACAATTGAAAGCCCCTAAGCCACTTGCCATAGGCAACCAGCTGAGTTAACGGGGGCGTGGCATTGTATGTACTTTTCTTTGAATAGCTATGGAAATGAGTGAAAGATAAAACAGAAGTGCTAAGTCTAACAATTTACAGTAAAACAACTGGATAAGTTTGCCAATTGAGTTTGTGTTTAAGTCTCCGCTGATTGACTTCAGTTAAATGGCAGTTCGTAAGGTAGAAAGTAATATCAGGTGAAGCAAAACCACGAGTCTTATTTTAACACCTTGAATTTCTGTTCGGCAGCATAGGACAACGAATAGACAAATAATAATAGTATAAATGTGTTTTGCAAAGCTTCTAAATTTAATGAAAAGATATCAGGTTTAATAATTTTATTAATAAGAAGCAAATATTAATAAAGTAAAAAAATAGGCAATTCTTTTTCGATGGCTTCAAAGATATACGTAAAGCGCCAAATATAATAATAAATTTAATAGTAATATAATATTTTGTTGAGTTATATTTATCAATATTCTGTTTATTTTTAAAACACATGCATTGCTCGAGCACATTTCTGTTTAATAATAAACCAACTTAATTTATTAATAATCTCATTCATCTGAAATGAAGTATACGGCATGTTGTCTGGTTCCATGAAATTTTTTTTCCTTATTAATTTCTTGCTTTAAGCATATTAAAGCTTTCTGTTGTAATTTGCATTTTTTTTATCTAATACACAGTACCGTGAATATACGACTCTGTCGCATTTTTAATGCAGCTTTGAATTTCCCAGCGTTGACGGCAAAATATTTGTGCTGTGTCAGTGCAAAACAACATCAAAAAAATAAAAAAGGGAACTCATCAGACTTATGGCCATGCTCATTGACAACCGTGATATTCACAGTTGAACGTGAGCAGCATTCATATTCACAGTGACACTCGCATATATTCGCATCTTCATTATCAACATCATCATTTATTCTGTGCATTGTTTCATAGCAGAAAGATTTTTACTTTTCTCTTAGTATTTAATATGCATATGATAATAGTTGTTCAGTTTTATTTTTTAGCCTATGCATTTTTAGTGAAATGCACTCTCGAATACGAATGTCTTTGCTGCCTGATGTGACGAGCGCCAATGTTCTGGTGGGGCATCTGTTTTGGGGGCTGCTGGGGCAGCCATTTGCTAGCTTGACCTACGCCACGTAAATTCTAAATGCGCATATTTTATACGACTCGAGGGGCAATAAAAGCATGAGGGCGGCTTTAACTGCCTGCTGGATAAATGAATGGCGATGGCGGTCGCGCATTTTCTTTTATTTTTTTTCCATCTGTGAGCTGGCAAATTAGCGCATCAAAACAAAAAGGCGCTTAGAACGAACAAGAACAACAACAATAGCGGCAGTCGCCATGAAGGGTCGCGAAAGCAATGCATCTAAGAACGCAAAACTAAAACAAAAGGAATTTTTTTATATAAAACCCACACAAATTCACGCACAAACACACACATGCACGCACACACAGTAAGAGACAGACGGCGTATATGGCGTAGGTTGTCACAAAGCGGGGCCCCCACAAGTAGGCAACGATATTTTGCAATGTGCTTCGGCATTTCGCGTGGGCGGCACGGCGTTGCCAGATAGCTAAAATCATTAAAGGTAATTGAGAATGAAAATTGCCGCTCAATCAGAAATGTTATTGTGTTGAATAAAATATGAATTTTAATTTTATTTTTTTTCAACTGAAATTAATTGTGCTTTATAATTGAATTAATTGAATTATAATTTAATTAATTTTGTGTTTTTACTCAATTTATAAAATTTCAGTAGTTGAATTAAAATGAATTTTATAAGAATTAAGAAATGTATATTTTATAAATATTATATTTATGTATATATATGTATTCTATATATGTATATACTCAACGAGCCCTTTTATTTTTTACAGCATAAAAAATTTAACGACATTAAGTATAATTGAAGAATTTTTTAAACTATAACCCTTAGTATTACTTAGAACTGAAAAATTCGTAGTTTTCTTGCGATCTTTAATTATGCTTTGTCTAAAAAATTTTCTGTCGTTATAAGCATCAGCTTGGGCTTGGCTAAGGTACAAAAGTTAAGCTGTAATTTTATTATCAAAACACACAAATCGAACCAGCACCCTCGTTTTTCCGATAATAAGTTGATTTTCAAAACTTGTGCACTGATTACGGCATATTTTGCTTTTATCTAAAATTATATTGTTCTTAAAATAATCTTAAGTGATGAAATTCCATTAACAATCTGGTAACGCTTTAGGAACTGCTGGCCCAACACCTGCCCAGCTGAAGGCCCTACGGCAACATTCTGACGCCCCCGCACAGCAAAATTTAATGCTTTTTTTTGCGTCGCAACATCTTGGCATCTCAGGGGACGCAGCACCATTACCATTACAACCACACAAACACACACATACACACACACAAACACATAGTGTTCTACAACGTTAACTACCATTACCATAACACTTTTCGGCATTTTGTTTTGCTAGCCGCTTCGTCATTGTCGTTTCGAGCTTCGTGGCTCGCATCGTCGCTTCGTGCCACATCCGGCGGCGGCGGCATTGGCAACCATGCAGCGCTGATAAGACCAGGCGGCAGCCAGCAGCCGCAGTCGTTGTCGAGCGCTCGAAACGTTTCAATCGAAATACGCTGCAAAATTCGCTGCTGGCGAATACAGAAGACGCAATTGAAAGTGTACTCGAATTGTATCGAATATTGTGGCAAGTGCGTCTGAGCGCCTAATAGACGCAAAATCGAAAACGTTTGTGTGTTGCCATTTTGTGCGCATTGCAAAAATTGTGTTGTGCATTTGTGTGAGCCATGTCTAAGCCGGCTACACCACAGCATCGAAGCGGCGGTGCCGCCTCTGCCGTTCCCAGTTCGGCCGAGAAGATTAGCGTAAGTTTTTTAATGGACATTTTGAGTGACTGAAATGCGCAATTCTTGAGCTGCTTAAGCGGCCGCTTGAGGTGTGTGCATGTGTGTGTTTAATTGTGTGCTAGCGATGCCGTATGCAATTTCGTTGCCAACTGCACACAT
Source organism: Drosophila nigromelanica (assembly GCA_004149465.1). Lineage (NCBI taxonomy): Eukaryota > Metazoa > Arthropoda > Insecta > Diptera > Drosophilidae > Drosophila > Drosophila nigromelanica. The sequence goes on along the minus strand of SCDS01000093.1, from coordinate 63,004 downwards.
GGCACATCCAGGCGCACATTTATGATGCTCAACTCTAAGCATGGGCCTTGGGCAGACACATCAACTGCAGCGTCACACAAAAGCATGCAAAAGTCTGCTCAAGCTCTGTGACCTTGTGCGCCATTTTTGAATGTATGTCTGTGTGTCTGTGTGTGTGTGTTTTGTTGGTCGCTTTGGAATTTGTTGTTTGATGCCTTTTCGTTGCTGTCCGGTTAGCCTCAAAGGGCATAGCATCATTTTTGGCCTGCGACTCATACAAATTGCATAATTGTCGCTGTATAGGTGGGTAACTGTAACTTTTGTGTGTGTGTGACCATTACCGTTAACACCGTTAGCTTACGTGCCATTTGTGTTAGCATCTGGCAGACCAAATAAATTGAGGTGTTCAAATTGCCAACGACAGTGGCCGTAGCCGTTTATTAACTTTCTTATTAACGTGCTGTCATAATTGTTGTTGCAATTAGACCTAACATAAATTTATGATGTTTCATATGTTTTATTGTTTCACATTTACTTTTTAATGTTTATACATTTTTTCTCGTACTGCATATGGTTTTTTCTATTACATCTTTGATAATGCAGCGTCAATTAATCATTGTACAAAATTTGATAGTTTTTATTATGAGCTGAAAAACGGAATTACAAGTACGGAAGATGATTTCTGTCGGGTACTTCCGTCGACGTGCTTTGTTACTGCTGCTTAGCAACTTTATTACGAAGATATGTCATATATGTTTAAATACAGACATAAGCTTAAACATAAATATATAGCGAGTTTTTGTGAGATTTTCAAATTTTGTGAATTAACTTCGAAAAATTTTTAAAGCTGTTGACCCTGTCGCATGGGCTTTTAATTTATTTTTAATTAGTTTTTACTCAGATTAGTTTAACTATTAGAAAGTTGATTTTTTCATAAAACTGGTGAACATTTCAAGAGATTGGTAGAATATATTTAAATGAGTTCAATTATTAAACATATTTCGGATTTTTTTATTTATTTATTCATTTACTCTTAAGCAATTTAGTTCACATATGTTTAGGACTAACGTGTGTAGTTTTATGAATACTTTATGAAGCTCAAACTTCAGCATTTAAGTTTTTAATTGGCTTCTGTTCACAGCAATATATAATATAATATATATACAATGTTAATCGTATTTAAGCCCAAGTTTGTCCACTTCAATTAAATTTGCGCTCTTCCTCTTTGCATTCCCTGCAGCGGTCTCTTGTGCAGCTTAGCTTGTGTTTAACTGAATCAGCATCCAGAAAGTATGCAATGTTTTTTTGCCTCCCCGTTAACCAAGCACAAATGTTGCATGCCCCGTGGCTTGTGCGTCCGCATTCAATTTCAATTCGAAATATGCTGACAACCCAACTGTACCCAACTATACCTATATCCGTCGGCATCAGATAATAACATGCTACGATTTTTTCTCTGCGTGTTCCAATTTACTGAGATTTCGTTTTTTCTTTATTTACTTCTTTTTTTTGGTTTTAGCTTTCTCATTTCACCGAGCTGTTGTTTTATTTAAATGCTGACTTTGACTCTTTTGTTCTGAGCCAACAACGAAGAATGCAAATTTAATTAAGAAAATTTCCATTTTGGACTCTGACATTTTTCTCTTGTTTTTTGTTTTTCTAGTTAAGAGTGCGTATGGTGAAAATTACTCTATTGAAAATATGATAACAATTTCAAGCTCAATTAAATTCTGTTTAGTTAATTAAACATATAATGTGTTTGATATGATAAAGAGTGATAGGCAACCCTTTTGAATCATTAATATTTCATTATTTGCAATAATTTTGTTATAAGAAATTTACTTCAATATGTATTTTATACAAATAATTGTTTTGTGATTGATTTTCATCAGATTTCTTAAAATTATTTCACTACTATTTCTTTATAATCATTTGCTATAGTTATTACAGGGCATCTATTTAGTCATCCATTTGCAATACATTATATATTCTCATTTGTTTTTTATGCGATCCGTAGAAAACATGTGCACAACGCCGCGGGTAGCCATTCGGGTCGATGCATATAAACATACTCATGGTATATATGCACGCACACACATAAACTAACACACAACACGCACATAATCAAATTTTTTCCATTTACATGCGTCTGGTTATTGCAGCCAACAAAAAACATAAAAGAAGGAGGAAAAAATATATTCTGCCAATTTTTCGTGTAATTTGTTGACTTACACGGCAACCAAAATACTATAGAGATCAGAGAGCACCCCCTTTATACATGTCCCTTTCCTGCTTTCCAGCCCTTTCACTTGTTTGGCTGCCTTTTGGATTGTTTGTGGGGCATCAGTTGGGCAATTTTATGGCCTTGTGCATTGAATAAACTTTCATTACAACAAATTGACAAAGTAGAGTGAAAAATGCCACGCCTCCCCACATATGCGTGTGCAGTGTGTGTATGTGGGTGTTATGTAAGACCTTAGCTTAGCAGCATTTTTCTTTGTTTAAACGCGTGCAAATAGTTTTGTTGGACAAGTATGCGCACAGCACAGAAAATAAAACAATTTCTTAGCTTTTGTTTGTTTGCCTCTAAGCTTGAAGTTGTTTATTATTTTATTTTATTTATTTTCTTTATTCGTTGATGTTTGTTATTTTAGCTAGAATCGCTGCCAGCGATCTAAAAGCATTTTTTTTATCCATTTTTCATTTCCATTAGCAGTAAAATATTTCACTCAACTGCTGCAAGAAAGAGCTGCTCCTTGATTACTGCCACACAGATTTCTACGCATTTCCCTGCGTTATGTGCAACAAAATTGAGTAATTTTATTCTTTAAGAGCAGACATAACTTTGCCAAAGTGTCAAAGTTTTCAAGGCAACATTGCGCATACGCCGGGTCAACCCAGCAGCCTGTCAGCCTTTTCTTACTGCCGCAGGCGGCTTAAAAAACTTCAAAAAACCTTTAATTGGTGTGCTTTTACGGCAGACCTACACTTTTTTTAGTCTATTAAAAAAACGCTCTTAGTGCGGCTCGCCAAACTTTGCCACAATTTATTTTTGTGATTGACAAAATTTGTGCGAGCATATACCAGGTATTTTTTCTCCTTGTAGGAGAAGTCGCTGCAAGGATTCATAATTTTTGCTGCCCTCTGCGCGTGTCGAAGCATATAAATTTCTCTCTCGTCCTATGTGAGTTTAAACTTAGCGAGCTGCCTTTAATGCTGTTTGCCATATTTTCTAATAGGGCTTAAAATCTTTACGGCATAACAGGCGAAGGATAATTCTCAATTAGCAGCTCATTTTGCGTGTCTTCTCTATGCTTCTCATAAACGGCGACCGTTAATAGAAATTATGGCGAATACTTTTTAAGCTGAAATAAATGACTGCCACGAACTAAGTGAACTTTATGCTTTGCAGCAAATGGCGGGTTAGTGATCCGGAAGAGATTTACAAGCTGACAATGTAAATTTTTAAGTGCCAAAGATTGTTTATGTTATGCTTAACTAAGTAGAAAACAAATTTTTGTGTTGGATTCAAAAGCGTTGAAAGCTCAAGGCAAATATTGAAGGTTGTTAAAGTTGTAGGCAATTTAAAAGGTTATTTTAAAAGTGTATAAATTAATATAAAATAAAAACTCTAAACAGTTAAATCGATCACTCGCTAACATATAGCAATTTTGCCAGCTTTATGTTACGTTATATGTTTCTAACAAAATTATTATTCCCCCTGCAATATCATATCAAAAGACCTGATGGTCCAATCTCAATCTAACTTATATGTACATAAGTGTATTCCCAATCCAATTTTATTGCAATTCAGCATCATATTTAAGGATACAGCGCCACAGAAAAGTTCAAATATGAAATGCTCAGAGGGTGAACACAAGAGTATGAATAGGTCAACTTGTTAGTCACGTAGCTAACTTATTCATATTTATTTATATATTTATTGGTACCATTTTATACATTTTTCCTTGACCTATGAAGATTTTTTATTAGTAAGTATAGTAATGTATATTCTATATATGTTCGTTATAGCTTAATCATTTTAAAGTAAATTAATAGGATGATTGCACTAAAATCGATGAAGCGACAACTACATTAATATTGTATAACATTTGTCTATGGCTTTCTCTAATTATTTAGTGCTTAATAGGAATTCGTGCAGCCAATTAGCTGTGGCTGCATTTCGAATAACCACGTAATATCAGCTGTTTAAATATTAATTTTAATTAATGTACTCGCCGAGCTTACCAAATAATTTGCCAGACATCAAATTGAAATGTGTAAAAATACCAGGAATATTGAAAATAAACAAGAAACGTACATATAGATATCAATAAAAAGTTATGCATATTTTACAAATACCTAAAAAATAACAACGAAATTGTTAATAATTAAATTTGCATTTTGTATACCTTGGAGGCATGCTCGGTATTTACGCAACGCTCGCAGCCGTATCAAAAGTGTAACATCAATTTGATGAGCAAATACAGACATCCGGCTGGATGCAGGATGAAATGGCAGTTGACACATGGCAGCACTTAACCACACATGGGATGTGTACGCATCGCAGTTATAATGGCATGGTATAGATATGAAAGGTCGAACAGCTTTTTATTATACCCTGTGCCCATTTAAGTGGGTAGAAAAGGATATCATAAAGTTAGGCAAATTTAAATCATCATTGTTAACCTGTATCACTTTTGTATCGCTTTTCTATTCTTGTTCTGACTTACTTAACATATAAATTATAGAAAATCGGTTTTTTGTGTTATAAGAAATGTTTCGACAAATTTGAGCAAAAAGGTTTTTTAACATAATTTTTTTTTTAAATTTTATAATTCGCCTTGAAAGTTAAAAAAGTGTTACCAATCTTTTTCTATGAAATAACCCTACTTATTGTAATGAATTTGTTTCCAATATTTTATGTTGGCAAGCACTTCAAAATAGTGACATTTACAGTATAAAGGGTATATTCTACTTGATCATCAGCACCAGTGGACTTGTACTTGTTTTATTTAGCCGGATGTGGCAAGCGCATTGGGATATCAACGAACGCTGAAGTGTATCTATGGTTACAAGTGTAGAGGCATTTATATATATACATATATATATGTGTGTGTGTGTACGTGTGTACGTGCTTGTGTATATGTGAATGTGGTTATGAACCGAAATTCCATTTACGCCTGAATACATTTGGTCATGATGAAGTGGACAAAAGCGAACAAACTTTGGTGTTAGCCATAAACAAACAAACAAACAGTATTTGTTTTGGGAGGATAGCAAGAGAAAGTGAGACTTAGGGAGGGAGAGAGAGAGAGGAAGTAATAGAAAGAGACAACGAATTCATGTTTAAATTATGAATGCAACAAATATAACTCACTGTTAGCCCGATGATTGAGTTGGGCAAAGAAACACGCTGATTAGCCCAAGTTGAGAAGAAGGTCGTGACAGGCACTTGACGTGCAGACAAACTGTGGCAAGAATTGAGTAACGAGCACTTTGTTAGATAAACTTTACGTTGAAGAGTTGCGCTCACTGACAGCGACTTTTTGCCTTCTAAAGCACTTCAGCGGATCTTCCTTTCGCTGGGTGGCAGATGCAAGAAGTGCTCTTCGCTGAGAGAATATTTGCAAGCGAGAGTAATGTTAACACTAAGTAACTAACGAACTAACTAACCAATTTCACATTTCTGATTTACACACCTTTCTTACCCATAGAACAGATTTCAAGATGCTTTCCTATCAATAACAATGTTGGAAATCAATAACTTTTACTGGCACTTTTTATAAACAAGTTTCGTAGCCTCATCATTTTCATGTCAAGAGCGAAAACCTGAAAGTTTTTGGCCAATGTAAACAAGTTCGGTTATGCAGCACAGAGCACTATTAAATATTAAAATAATACATATAGGTATGCATATGCATGTGTACATAATACCAATTGCATTTTCATTTTCGGAAAAGTTTGTGTTCTTGGTTTGGTTCGCTTGTTTGCTTGGAGAGTTTTGTTCATTTCATTGCTTGGCCAGCTGTCAACAGCTTGCAACAACAGTTGCAACAGTTGCAGCTGCACCATCATATTTAGTATTCTATAGCCTCACACACACACGGTAAACCACTAAACGTTGCCTTTTGTTGCTGTTCTGTTGCTTGAATGCCTGGCAAACATGCATAAAACTATATCACTAGCTCGTGCGATATAGCTCTGGGCATTGTGGAAGGGGTTTCATATACATAGTTGAGCCATTGCCGTTCACTTGCAACTATATGTGCCCGTCTGTGTGTGTGTGTTGTGTGTACGTGTCAACTCATTGACCTCGTTGCTGTGTCGACTGTTGGCAGCGGCTGCCAATGCTGCTGGGTTTCTGACTGGCATGTTTACATTTTTTTCTCGCTTTTTCCTTAAATCCTTGACGCTGCCAGTTTTTTTTTTTTGCCAGAGCCTTCCCATTTGCCGTGATTCTGCATCATTACCAGCGGGCAGGCAGACATTTAAATGTCGTAATCGGATTGCATCCGAACTGAGTGCTTATGACATGTGAACCGGCAACGTGTTCAGGTTTCTGATTTAACTGGCAGTTTCGATTAGACATTAGCCAACAGATAGCCTGCGATTTTTTTTCATGTAATGCAATTGGAGCGATGTGTTTACAAAATTGTTGTAGCTCTAAGGATCAATTTTTATATCCTTGCAAAAAGTTTTATTTATTTTCTCATAAAATGTGTAACTTTAAAAAACCTGTATATAATGTTGGACTGCTAATCATATAGGAAAATTAGTTATTGCATCTCTGTAAGGGTATAAAATCTGCGGCAGCCGTGACATATCTTATTTTTAATTTCTGTATCACACTGTTCGCCAAAGCTCAATTCACCCACATAATTACACAAATCTTTCAACGTCCTTTGAAGGCAACTGTAACGTCAGAAGACACAACCTGATTACAAATTACTTATTTGCCAGTACATCGAGCTGAAAGTTTTCCCACATCTTCGCTTAATGCGTTGCATGCCCCAATTAGCAATTCCTGCAGCATTCACTGAAACGTACGTCAATTAAACGCTTTCACGTCAAAGCAGCCAGTAAAAAACTCGTGTATCTCAATAAAATGAAGCACAAGTGCAACACAGACAATTCCAAAACATTGACCCACTGTGAAGTCAATTAAAATGCGCGCCCTGCAGCAATAAAAATAAATGTTAACAAGCATTTGAAATCGTTTTACATACAGGAAACAAACAGACGCACACACATAAAATATAAATCGAAACGATTGAGCCAAGTGATTTTTTTTTTGTTTTAATTGATTGACGGCAATATGCTGTCGGGAAAAGCAATAAGTACCAAGTGCCCGAGGCAAAGTAGAAAAGTACAAATGAACAATAGCAATTCACAATTGCAAGTCAACAGAGAAAACCACAAAAAAAAAAATTGAGAGATAGAGAGACACCTCATCAAGCGTTGTGTGGCAGCAAAAAGTTCTTCATATTACGTATACGACATGTGCGGTTGAGGGTGCGTAGCTCCACAGAAGCTTTTGTATGTGGCAGCCTCACCAGTTTCAGCTTCAGGTTCAGCATCAGCTTTAGCCTCGACAACGGCAACGGCAACGGCAAACGCAACATCAATCATCCAATGCGTCAACCTCAACGATAACAGCTGACGTCGTCTTAAGTGCGTCAGGTGGCAGCGAGTGCGACATGCTTGGGAGGGGGTTGAGGCGTTGCGGGGTAAAGCATTGGCAGGTCGTAAAGTGCAGTCAGCCAGGCGACAGGTGCTCGTACATCTGCGCTGTGCAATTTATTGCCAATTTCATTATTTATAAACGTTTTTTATAGCATTGCTCGACGTATAGTTTCTTTGATCTTCGTGTGTTGACTGCTAGAATAGTTTTATGCTGCGTGGAAAACTGGCTTTGTGTCTATTGTTGATCAACAGACTGGACATTTCTTAGCATTTAGCCTTGCCATGTTTTATTAAGCTAAGGCAAGTGTCATATCAACCAGCTTTTAAGTTTGATCTAAATGTAAATGTGCAAACTGCTTTCATATTTAATTTAAATGCAAATTTGCAAATATTTTCTATAGCAGGAAGCTTGCGTATTTCTTGTATTTGTATTTTATTTTGTATTATATCAAACAGCTGTCATATTGCAAAAGAAAGCAATAATTTATTGTGCTCGTAAATGATGATGATATAAAATTTTTAAAGCATGTCTGGTAGTTATATCAATTATTTCTATAACATATTTGTAATGACAAACTTTCAAAGGCAGCCATATTTCCAGCTACTCTACTTTATGCGCTCTGATCGATTGTTTTTCGTATTTGAAACGCTCAATTAACTGCAATTGATTTGTGACGACAATTTCCATGTTGTTGTTTATACAGCAATAATTCTAGTTTAACATTGGGGGCGTCGGCAACACCATTCCCAAGTATATTTCCATTCCTATTGGCAAAATCAACGCCATAGTCAACGCCATTATTTGCGTTGTTTTGTTTGCTTGCACAGCTCTCTGCTGAAAAGCTGCGCTTCAGCCCCCACGCACTGTGTGCCATAATGCACAATGCTTGTTAACGTCTAGCTGCATTAAGTCCGCATCTGAGTCTAGCTTTATGTTCGCTCTGGGTTGTGTTTTTTTATTGGCCACAAGCCGGATCTGTTATGCAAATTTACTGCAATAGCCACCAGCGCCATATCGTCAACATGTTTTATTTATGTTTTTAATTTGCAAAACGCAACTTTTTATCGGCATACGGGAGGAAATGCACCTCTCTCTGTCCTTTTTAGTCTATAGACAGGGTAACTGTGAAGTAAAATGCTATTAAAAGTTGCTGTTACATTTACATAATGCTCGTTTGTTTATCCATATATTTATTTACTTGTTAAACACAGAACACTTTGGAGCACATTAGGGAGCTTAAGCAAATTGTCCGGGGCCAAAGATATTGACAAGAGAGCCCCTCGAAACGAGAAATGGTTACTCTGCTCTTTGGTCTGGTCTTTTGACACTTTTATAGTTTCGCTCAATTTCAATAAGTGCTTGGCAGGCGTCTATGTGTGCGTGTGTGTGTGTGTGTGTGTAGCGGATGCTCAGTCTTGAGCTGGGTTCAGGGTCAATGAATTTATTTGCCTTAAGCTCAAGTCATTTATAAATAGAATTTAGATAGCCATTAATGCGACCTTACGATGCGGAATTTGTGCAGCAACAAATGTGCATTGCTATTCAATATTATCATTCTTTTAAAAGCTTTTCCACTGGCTTTTCCTGTTTCACCTTATTTATTTAAATTTAACCGAGCTGCACAGTTTTCATTGCCTGCTTTTAAGCGCAGCATATTCATGAGTTCCTCTATTTCTATAGTTTCAATTTCAATTTAGAGCCGTGCGAATTTGGTTTGAAATTTAACGCATGCATTTTGCATATCGCATCCTCATTTAGCAGGCAGCTCTCATTACCCCAGGGGTAACAGGCGTCATTCGGACTGTACAAAGTATTGTACACCAAATCCAGGCACTTTTTATACCCTATTCCCTATAGAGGGTCGTTTAGCCCAAATCTCTACATTTCCCAAAGTCTTATTGATAGACAGACAAATTTTTACCGAGAAATTAAAATTGACAAAAATTTTGCTTTTGCTTTCTCATTTTACAACTCCCATAATTTTGTCGAAACTAATCCGATTTTCGTGTTTGATGGCATTTTGATCATGGGTTATCCTCTAGACTGATTCTGCATTTAAGCGATATGCGTTTTTGATTTTGGTTGACAAAATTAGTATAAAAAAGAAACATTAAAAGTGATTCGGGCGGTTAAATTTTTGTCAAATTTTTTGGTAAAAAAAATTCCCTGCTTAGCCTTACCCTTACTCATTTTCGAAAAAAAATTATTCAAAAAGTAGAATTACAAATATTTTTAATTGATTGTACTTGTCACAGTTAGTATAAAGAACAACATTAAAAGTGATTCTGAACGGTAAATTTAAATATTTGAATTCAAGTCATCTTGCAAGGGTATTTAATCTTCGGCACCCTAAAGCAGCCCGTTTCACCTAATTGCTTTTTTTGGTCATTTCATGCCCAGTCATTTTTCACGCTTGAGTTTGTTTTAATGGTAACGTGAAAATGATTTTGCCTTTTGGTTTTTAGATATTTTTATATTTTATGCTTTGAAAATTTGCCTCTACGTGTTAAAAGCGCAGCGCATAATCCAATTAGTATTTAATTGTGGTTCTTTAACTTGTTTGTGGCTTACAGAAATACAATATAAGCACGGAAAAATGCGGAGACTTGACAGTAATAGTGCAGGTAAAAATGCAATCCTTTATTATAGTTTAACAAATATCTAAAAATGATTAATTATTAATTTTCAGGGCGATTTGTCGCAGCAGGAGAAACGTGCAGTATTCATTACTGTGCATGATTTGGGCTGCAATCGTATGTTGAACAGTGTCTCATCCCAAAAAAACATGTAATGCGACATTACGCATACGCCGCATTTGGCAGATAATTCGTTTCAGGAATTTGTGAGCAGCCCATGCATGACGGAAATCAAGGAGCGCTCATGTTTCATACATGTGGATGTGCCCGGGCATGCGGACAATGCCGATGCACTATCCGATAATTTTCCCTTTCCATCGCTGCAGTCACTGGGCGAAGATTTGGTTACGATTCTGGATTATTTGCACGTAAAATACGTAATTGGTTTGGGCGAGGGGGCCGGCGCCAATGTCCTGGCACGCTTTGGACTCGCCCATCCCAGTCGTGCACTGGGTCTTATCCTGATCAATGCCACCGGCAGTGCTGCCAGTGTTTTGCAGTCCTTTAAGAGCAAGGTGCGGTATTCAGAGTACAATTTGCAATTGACACATATATGTATTGTACTCTTTCATTCTTGCAGTTCATTAGCTGGAAAAGCGATGAGGTGGCCCAATCGGCTGAGAGCTTTCTGATGTATCACAAGTTTGGACATGTAAGTGGTCCTTGTTACAGTTGCTAACCCCTCCCTTGTTGTAATATGTGTGCCCCTGTGTGCGTGAGTGTGAGTGCGTATGTGTGTGTGGGTTGTGTTTCTCAAATCTCAATGTTTTATGTATGTATTCATTTTTTTTTCTTATTTTTGTCTATTTTATGTTGTGAACTGTTTTACTTGGCACTGCAGGTCATGGAGGTAAACAGTTTTACAGTCTAATAAACGAGTCTCTTCAGTCCTCTCTTTAGCTCTTCACTTGATATATCGCTATATAGTCTTCGAATATATGAACTTTATATAAAATTTGCTCAAGCATCAATAGCTTTCGGTCCTTTTTAAGCATGTGTATTAATATGTTTTATTTTTAATTATTTTTTTACAATTTTTCTTTTAGACCTCGGTACGTAGAACGTCAAGCAAGAAATCGGCCAATATGAAAATACAAAATTATCTTACATTTTTATAGTCCATCATTTTATGTTGCATGTTCTATATTTTGCATGTCGCTGTAGTTTTGTAGCAGCCAGCTTTATGTTGCATTGCCTCAAGTTAAATATATTCTAATGCAAAACGTTCTGCTTACTTACGTTGCACAACAAACAAAACGACACAATTATAACAACTCATACAATATAGCAAATTGTTGGCGAGAATCCAGATAAGGACAAGATCGTGGCCGAATATCAAAAGCGTTTGCACCGCTCGCTAAATAGCAAGAACGTGGGCCTCTATGTCAAGGCGTTTATGAGGTATTCAAATTATAATATTTATTCATCTTTTACATTTGTAAGTAATTTTCATTGCTTGCAGTCGCAAGGATCTGACGCTCAAAGGTTGCAAAGTCGATGTCATATTGATAACGGGCATGCTCAGTCCGTATGCCTCTATGGTGGAGAAATTGCATCGCGATGTGGAGAAGGAACGCGTGACCATCTTGAAAATAGAACGTGCTGGCGATGTATTGGCCGATGCTGTGAGTAAACTAACCGCTTTTATTAAAGGCCAATTAATAAACCTAAACCCGCTTACGTTTTGCAGCCTTCGAAGGTGGCTCAGTCCATACTATTGTTTTGCAAGGGCCAAGGACTGCTGACATCGATCGTAATGCCGGGCGTGGATCGCGGACGTTCGTATTCTACTGCAAGCTCGGGTTCCTTTGAGCGGCGTCTTTCGCGGGGCGTTTCCATGGAGGATTACGACAAGCCCAACATAAGGCGCCTCAGCATTATGAACAGTGAGTCGCCCAAAAAGGATTAATCTGCAAAGTCTACACAGACCGTTACACCCCGCAGCAGGAGCAACAGATTCAGCGCTGAGTCTAGTGTAACAAAGTTAAACATTACGCATATTTAAATTAATTACTTAAATTAGAAACAGCAGGCCGTGCATAACACGGTGAAAATGTTTTAATTTGTGAAACTAGTTGCCAAACAATCATTCATTATGCAATCGTATTAACCAATTAGCCAACGTGGACAAGAATTTTAAGCCAAATTTTAATTAACAAACGTCTAAAATTGATAAACATAAGAAATTAAAGTACTCTAATCGGCCGTGCCCGACTTGTAGATGCCCTGTATACTGCATAATTCTTGAATAACTTCTCTATTGTTTGTCCGATATTGATGAAATATTCATGCTCATATAACAATACATATGATATTCAATTCAATTCAAAAAGTGACATATTCTTGATCTGTGTATACTCTACAGAATCTTGCATACCAAATTTGGTTTCCCTTTGCTTTAGTATAGTATAACTGCAGCAATCGATATTTATCGATTTCGGCCAAATCGAGTTGGCTGTTGGTGTTGACCAGGAATATATTCTTTATGGGATCGGAGATAACTCCTTCTGCCTCTTACATACATTTGCACAAAACCAATGTGCCCTTTCTTATTTGCAATGGGTACAGGGTATCAAAAGAATAATTCACAAAATTACGATGAGTATATAGTATTATGTAATCCCAACGACCCACCTGGAAAATCAAAAAGTTAAACGATCATATCTCAACTTCCAATTTTTAATTGATAAATTTGTAACTAACTAATTGCTATATAAATTATATGTACAAGCAATCATCTGTGTAATACCTCCGATTAGTACTGTACCTAAGCAATTGAAAACTCAAGTGAACAACAACTACAAAACTCCCAGTTTAATCTTGTTTTCACTCTATTTTTACACATGTATTTTCAAACAGTCGCAAAAAATACTGTTTTTAATTAATAAAAAAATATATACAATTGTTAAATAGTGTAAGTTGAAAGCACCACAGCAATAAGCTGATTAAAGTATTTATTGAAATCAATCAGGCACACAAAATAAGTATATATGTATATATATTTAAATATATATACATATATAATGTGTTTAATCAAATTAATAAAGCAATAAAAAAAAATAATGAAAATCGTAGTGGCTAAGCTTTTAGAGTTTTTCGTAGCATAACGTTGATTAATATTGGCTTTACACTGTCAAGCAAATGCTTTAGACATCCATTTCAAAAATTAATCCAAGCACTCAACAATAGTTGTAGCCACCATTAAACAATAAAGTTTAAATTTGAAAATAAATATATATATTCAATGTTTTGAATTGCTTATAACGGTTTGATTTTTTATCATGATACAGGGCTGTTTCCGTTTTATGTTCCCATAAACATAATACATATTTCAGCATAGAATGGTATTCGTAAAATATTGAGAATTCAATGTGTGTATATTTCGTTTAGACACTCTTCTTGCCTTGCATATTTGAGCATTTAATAATATTTAGTTTAGTAAGTTGACAAAAATGCGTACATTTTCATAATCGATTTTGCGATAAATTTAAAAGGCTAATTTTTACTGCGTGTAAACGAAACTACTCAGTTAGCAACATGTTGCCTTTGCATTTGCTCATAACAACATTTGCTCACTTTACCCATTTAAGGTCACACTGGTTAGACAGGGTTACCAGATCAGTGCGTTTGCAACTCATTTAATAAAGTATAAAACACTCGCAACACAAAATGTTATTGTAGAAAAAAAAGAAAACTAAAACACATTCATTTAATAGTAAAGAGGAGGTTCTCGGATAAATTTGACTGCAACCGCATCTGCATGGACGCTCCGCCGCCAACAAAGCCACCACGAGGCGTAAAATATGGCAAGGATGAGGTATATTTGGGCAATGCAAAATTTAAATCATTTCATAAATCCTATATTGTTCATATAATAAACTAAGTAATGAAGTGTGTAATAAATCCGAGAAGTGAACAATACGCAGTGTTAAGTATTTCTGGCCAAAAAGCCGCTTGGCTAAGAGCTGATGACGACACCCGCGTTGATGCGGGCTCTTGGTGCAGTTGTTGTTGTTATACCCATTGAAAATGTGTAAAAAGGGTATGCTGGCCTTGTGCAAGTGAATGTAACAGACAAAAAATTATTTTAATCGTTCTGATATTGGCTAAGTCCATGTTGCCATATCCGTTTGTCTGATTATTCCATATTATACGAAGAAAAGGCTTTTAATTTTTTTGTTTGATATCTTGCCTCGATAACTATCGATATTAAGATATGGTTTGTTAAGCAAATCTCATAGACTATATGAGTTACAGCCTCCAAATTTGGTTTTGTATGTTAGTATGTTAAGAATATATAATATTTTTGGTATATATTTAGCTTTTTAAGTTCTAAAAATGTCAAAAAGATCATATAATTTATTTAGAATTTATCTAAAAATTTGGTTCTTGATTTTGTATGTGTATATGTATTTATATTGAACTGTGTGTAACTACAGCTCGCAGCTGCGTTCAGGGTATCTTCCTCTCGGGCACTCCCCATCAGAGCAATCTTGTTCGATTTGTTTTTATACGCCTCTTTGAAATTTGATAAGTCGCGAATTGAAGTTTCGTTGGGCGTGTTCGCTCTTGTGCTTTGTTTCTTTCAGTCGGCTGGCTGTGGCTTTCTGGTCAACGTCATCAAGTCGCTGGGCTTCAGCGAGACCACCGAGGAGCGGCAGAAGGAGAAGCAGAAAATCGAACAGGAATTCAAGCGTTCCGATCTGCGCCTGAACGAGCTGGTCTCGCGCCATGATCAGCAGCTGACCCAAGTACTGCCACTGTTCAGCCAGGTGTCCACCGAGGTGACGGCCAGTAGGGAGCGCATACACGCTGTCAAGGAGAATCTGGGCGCCTGCAAGCGTCTGCTGCAGTGCCGTCGCGATGAGCTCAAGAAGATGTGGACGGACGCAGTGCAGCACAAGTATGTGCTGGAAATGCTTGAGCAAATGTGAGTAGAACCGAAATAAAGCTGAAATTAAATGAAATTCGCTAATTATCAATTGCAGCCAGGAGCTGCGTAAAGTGCCTCAACGTGTGGTCAGCTACACGGCGAAACGTCAGTATTTGCACGCCAGCAAGGCGCTGACCGACGCCCTGACCACGCTCAACGGACCGCTTGCCGGCGTCGAGGGTCTGGCCGATCTGCGCACGGACCTGCAGGCGCGCCGGCAACAGCTTTATCAGCGCCTGCACGAGGAGCTCGTCACGCAGGTGTACAAGAATTCGGCCAACGAGGCGTTCCAGCGCAGTAACTCGAGTCGCCTCAATTCCAGTTTTACGCGCGGCATTCTCGCCCGTCGCTCTACGGATCGCATCGAGGCGAATGCTCGCGTTCGCAAGGCCCTAAGTGAGATGGCGCAGGGCTTTGAGCTGGACAAGGCGGAGATTATCGAGGATGCTGATTTGATTGATCCGGAGTTGAGCATGAACTACTTTATTGCCATCATTGTGGAGTGCTTTGGTATGCTGCACAAGGTGCCTGATTCGCTGGAAACGCTGCGTGTGCAAATCCAAACGGAACTGTTGAACGTGGTGCGCCACACGACGCATCAGCTGGCGGCGGGTGGAGCGCTCCAAGCTGGCACTGGTGAGAGCAATCCGCTGCTAACATTGCTCGAGATTATATTCAAGCAGTTCAAAGCCATTGCCAAGACGCACACGCTGCTGCTGAAGAACTATCTGGCCGTGGGCCAGAAGTACACCGTTGTGGGTCCCCAGCCCTACGATCTGACCGACTTCTGGGCACAGGCGCAGTCGGTGGTAAGTGTAGTTAAATTCATAAGTAACTGCTCTGTTATAAAATATTCTTGGTTTCACAGTTGCAACTGCTTCTCACGGACTATTTGGACATACAAAATGCCGCGGCGGATGAGGGCGCCTCAACGGGCTTTGTGGAACCCATAAACAATATAAATTCTTATTTTCTAAGGCGTAAAGTTCCAAGGTGAGTCTTTGTTTTGATTTTTACCTGACACGCACTTGAGTTCCGTCACTTATTTTGCAGCACCAAAAAGTCCATGTTCAAATTTGATAAGTCCTCGCACATAGCCAGTAATGTGAGCAGCAACAGCAACAACAATGCACACGAGCCTTTCAAGGAGCATCGTCGCAATGCCTCGGACGCCTCTGTCGATGACAATTTGGCCAGCAATCTGCTGGGCAGCGGTAAAGGTTCAATATCTGGCATCCTGCCGCACGAAAAGAAACAGCGCGACAAGCTGTTGATATGCACGCCCGATCAGAGTGTGATCACCAAGGTGTATCTGCCACTAATGGGTTACATACAGGAAATTGAGAACTTTATGAAGTGCAAGCCGGGGTAAGCTAACAATTCCATAACAAAATAACTTAATAACTTACTATATATTTAAAATCTCAACAGTCAACCGTGCAGCCTGCATGACTTTGTGGATAACTATATTAAGGACACATTCCTATCGAAGGGTCACAATCGTAACTTGCAGCTGACCATTGAGTCGCTTTCCAAGAATCAGGATGCCTGGCGTGCAATTATAACGCCCGAGGAGATGAAAACCCTAAATTTAAGCCGGCCACTGCTGCAGTCCACCGTCATGGTAGAGCGTCGCTTGGTGGAGACAAAGAACCTGATAGAGGACTTGCCATGCTACTCGGAAGAGCTGCTCAAGATGGTGTGTGCGCTGCTTAAGGCTTATCGCGAGATATGCCAGGCGGCCTACAGGGGCATTGTGCAGCCGGATTCGGAGGACAAGCGCATCTACAGTGTGGCCTGGTTAAAGGATGAGGATATAAGTCGATTTTTAAAGTAGCTATTTTGCTTCCAGTTCTTAACTGTTTACTAACTTGTTGCTTCATACTTGATCTAGAACTCTGCCCAATTGGACGGATCTGAAGACCTCCAGCCAGCGTGCACGGCACACACGCAAACTGCAACGCGGCAATTTTGAGCCGTCCGAGGAGGAGAGTCCGCTGCAGGTGCAGCAGCGTAATATACGCGAGGCCGAGATGCTCACCAGCAATTTAGGCGAGGGCGGCATTACGCAGCAGGAGATACTGGCCGATATAAGCGTACTCAAGGAGCTGGCCATACTGCAGGAGAGCATGGAATGGTTCTCGTGTCGCGTCTCCGAGTTTGCCAACGAACTGCGGCGCCCGCTGGTCAACGGTCTAAATGCGGCAGCGGCAGAGTGTGCGGCAAATGTCGCCATCAAGGATGGTACCATTAAAGTAATGACTAATCTGGCACTGGAATTCGACGAACTGGCGAATACGTGTCTGTTGGTGCTACATCTGGAGGTGCGCGTGCAATGCTTTCACTATTTGCGTTCCAAGTCGAGCGTTCGAACGAACAGCTACGTAGGCTCCAAGGATGATATACTGGAGCCCGATCGCCAGGTGCTGGTGCTAACGAAGCGACTGTCGGAAATGGACGAGGCATTCAGTGCCACACTGCATCCGCGCAAGACAAGGGTGTGTACAACCTTTCAGCAGAGTAATCCAAACATGATCTCTCTCTAACTTTTTTATGCCTCCCCATTTTTAGTATATTTTCGAGGGCTTGGCCCATCTGGCCGCACGCATACTTATACAGGCGTCCAACTACCTGGAGCACATTGATCAGATCACTGTGCAACGCATGTGCCGCAATTCCATTGCCCTGCAACAGACGCTGAGCAACATAACGGCCTCCAGGGAGATTGCCCTAGATCAGGCGAAACATTTCTACGAGCTGCTCTGCATGGAACCGGATGTAGGTGCTCCCACAGTAAACTAAGAATTCTATTGTTAATCATCTGCTCTTTGCAGGAAATACTGAATGCTCTTCTGGAGCGCGGCACACAATTCTCAGAGATGCAATTGCTGAACGCGTTGCAATTGTCCTGCAAGGCCTGCGGCGTAACCGATGCCAATTTATTGGCCTCCTATCAGCAAAAACTATCCGATATATTGGGCGCCAAGCCTTCCAAGGGCGTGGTTGTATGATAGTTACAAGCAAGTGTGTTCAACGTTTTTTTTTAAAGAATTGCGCCTTGTCTGCCCACTTAACACACATACATATATCAATAATAGTTTTTAATGTGTAAGTGCAAAGAGTATGCTAATGTTAAGCCGTAAATTGATTATAAATGTTTTGAACATGTTGGCATGCACTTGGTGTTGCGATATAATCCTTTATATACCTTTATTCTAAAGTTCATGAACAATATTGTAATATGGCTTATACACAATAAACTGAAAATTGTAACAACGAAATTTAAAAGAGAAATTTTAATTGGCAAAATTATTAAGTGAGGAGCAGTTGTCTGAGGAGCAACTCTGTTAACTCAAATGGTGCAGTTAGAACTTGGTCTATTTTTTGGCTGTCATTTGCCAACACTTAAAAACTATTGCCGCCTGAAAAGCACAACAACCGCAAAATAAATATAAAACAATGCCCGAGCACGTTGAATCAAGTCCAAAACTAAATGTAAGCAGCGAGATTAAGTCACCAACTTATGATTTAACCAAGTTTCGTCTCAAACGCATACTAAACAACAACAGCAAAAGCAAGAGTATTACATTACTCGGCACTTTCCCGGACTTATCGGAAACTGATGCCGCTATTGTTGTTTTCGAGAAAAATGGTAAGTAAATTAGGTATTGCTTTTTAAATATTTATGTATTTACGTATGCTATAGCTTATCGAGAGAGCGATGTGGCAACTGAGGTTCCAGCTGAGAAGGAAACAGAGTCGGAATCGAAGCCGAGCTACTTTAGCACCGACTTGAAAGTTCGCACCGATTTTGTAAACAATATCTATGCCAGTTTTCAGTGTGTGCCCACCCAGGAGCTGTGTGGTATGTTAATGCGAATTGAAGAACTGTATCACCGTTACCAATGACTTTCCCCCCATTTCATAAGCCGTCAAGAGCACCGTGATTTATCCGGCCACCGACAAACACATTGAGAAATATTCCATTTGCCAGAAGTACCTTATTAATGAAACACCCGATCTATATGAGTCCATCACATTGCCCTATATCAGCTCAAGCCAATTTTCGCTGGACTGGGTGTACAATATACTGGAGCATAAGCAGGAAACGGAACGCATTGTTTTCGAAGATGAGGATGCAGAAAATGGTTTTATTTTACTGCCGGATATCAAGTGGGACGGACGCAACGTGGAGAATCTGTATTTGCTGGGCATAGTGCGCCAGCGTGATATAAAATCGTTACGTGATCTCAATGCCAGCCACTTGCCGTTGCTGCGCAATTTGCGCCAGTCGGCCAAGCACGCAATCCTTAAGCGCTACGGCGTAAATCCCAATCAGCTGCGCATGTACTTCCACTATCAGCCCTCGTTCTATCACCTGCACGTGCACATCAATCCGATCCGGAATGATGCGCCCGGTATTTGGTGCGAAAAGTCGCATATGCTGGACACGGTCATCAGCAATCTGGAGCTGGTGCCGAACTACTATCAGCGGGCTAGTCTGCCATTTGTTTTGTACGAGGGCAACAAGCTGTTGGATCTGTACGACGAAAAGTTGGACGTGCGCACGGCGGCATCGCTGGAGACAGAGGAAGCACCCGAAGCATTCACGGACGAAGAGCCAGAGGAGGCGCGTCAATGCAAACGCATCAAGCTGAGCACACCGGAAAAAGAGGCCAATGAGAGTTCGGAACTCATCGCAACGCCGTGTGCCTAAATGTGCCACCAAGTATTGAGCTCTACGTTATCAGTTGTGATTTGATGGAATAGCTATAATAAACGTAAAATATGCATATGAATTTTGTCAGTTTTTGCGTTTTTTTTATTTATTTATTTATTTAATAATAGTGTCGCTATGTCTGTTCTGTATTTTTGTTGTAGTTGTGGCTGCTTGTTGCTACGATCTCTGTGTTTTTCTTTTGTTTTGCTGTATTCTAATATTTGTAATACGTTGAAATACATTCACGGCCTTTGGGGATTTTTGTTCTTTTGTCTTGCTTGTTAATTATCAGAAAGTTATATATGCATCAATAAGAAATCATATACGTATATTTTGCTGGGCGCCTAAATGCTATTTTTGAAATAGGTCGAGTTTTGTTTTTGTTTTTTTGGATTTATGTGGCAGCCGCCTTTGAAATGTTTATAGGTTTTTTTTATAATTTGTTAATAGATTATAGATTTTCTAGCGTTATATTCGAGAATGCCGAATTCGATTCGGAATTGTCGAAAGTCGTGCTAAGCGAATGCTTCGATTTTATAAGCTCGTCTCTGGCTTACGAGTTATAGCAGCTGCTTGTGTATGTGTATACGTGTGTGTATGTGTTGTGTGGGTGTGTGTATGTGTGTGAGTGGGTGTAGGATACACGTCGGAAATCTCTAGCCTGGAAGCCTTGTACAACATCATTTACATATACATACATACATACATACATAAATATTATTTCAAATACATACATATATATGGATATATACATACGCAATACATATATATCGGTATATAAAAATAACAAAAATAATAGTAGCAATAAAATCGTAGTGTGTAATTTTTTCATTCCATTAATAAAAACAATGCGCACCCCGCCGGCTTTGCCCGAATACTTTCATCGTCTTCAATTGCTGTGACTGTTGTGGATAGTCGTCGGACCCTCCGAGTCCCCCTGCTCCTGCGACACATACATGACAGCAGTGGCAGAAGCAGCAGTAGCCGTGCTGGGCGACGTGTTCACCGACATGCTGGTCGTCATCGTTTTGTCCGCATCGGAAATGGACCAATTGCGCTCCAATTGCTCGAGTGCGGCCATCGTTGCCGTTGTTGTGACACCGGCGCCAGAGCTCTCCGCGCCAGCGCCATCGCTTAGGACGCCCGCACGGAGCGTCTCCTCGAGCAGGGCCTGTATCTTGTCCTGATCATCTAGATGCACAAAGCCCAGGCGCACCAGTTCGCTGGTCAAATCGGCAGCCGTATCCTCCTCGTTCACCTGACACGTCAGCTGCCGATTCATTTTGTCATCCATGCGCAACAGTATTGTCATCAGTATGTCGTTGCTGTCCTCCTTCAGTTTCTTCACGCTGCACATCATGTTCACAATGCGACGCGACTCGGTGTCCACCGGCTCCGGCGTGGCCGATTTTACCGAGTCGGCGCATTCCGGTGATGCGGCCCGCGAACGAAAATGCGGCGGCTTCTTGCCGCTGTACGTGATCAGCGGATAGACACCATATTTAACATCCTCGACAAACTTCTCCAGCTTGTCGGCGCCCGGCACATCCGACAGTCGAAACTGGCGCTCACTGCCGCCAGACATTTTCAGCTGCGCCATAATCACGTCCGGGTGATTATAGCGCTGCATCAGCCCATCGAAGGCCGTCTCCGAAAACATGGTGCGATTGGCGGGCGAGAAGACCAGACAGTGGGCAGCCAGTAATTTTAGGGCGTGCACCTGCAAGGATTACCCAACATTTTTCATTTAATCTTATGTTTTTTGTTTATGTTTTAATTAAGTGTGTGTGAGCTTGATCAGGAAATGCACTGTATTATATACTTGATTAAGCACACTATTGATAATTAAATAAACTACCAAACTATTTAAAAGCAAACTTTTAAAAATATATCATATTGCTGCCATAGGTGCAATCAGTCAAAAATTGAGAGTGTAAGCTTCTAAAATGTCTGCCACATCTTTTGAATATTGCACCATTATATCAGATAATTTTCATATCTACGATCGGTCCTAAAATTAGTTTTTTGTCTGAACAACTTTTTTGTTCTAAAAGATGATCTAACCGAACTTGGGAAATAAAAATTTCAATACACTGCTTATATACATGCGAAATTTGTATTAATATTGGTCTACTAAATCATGTTACTGCCATAGGTAGCAACTGTGAGCGTACCTTTGTTCCTTAGGTAGAAACATAATATAACTAACTATAATATAGGAATAATCGATAAACGGCACATCTTTTATAAAATTTAAAGGCTATTGCTTCGATCTTTCCCACATTTTTAAAGCATATTTAAATCGGCCGGATGGTTTTAATGAAATATGGCCAATATCACAAAATATTACCATATTTTATTGTGAAAAATAATTGTGGCTATAGTAAGATAAAACAAGAAAAAAATAGCTGTATCTGAAAGAACTAATGAAATACTTATAATGGATTACTTAGGGATTTATTTATTGTCTCAATCTTAGGTTGGTTCACTCACCTCAAAGAGCAGTGGATGAAATAGCAAATCGCTGGCACTTGGTCGATCCTGTGGCTGTGGATTGAGGCATTTCTGTATCAGATCCCGTTGCAGATCATTGTCCAGGCTGTTGATTGTGCGCAGTATGGTCTCCTCGTTGATGGCAGTCGATTCGCTGTTGCTGGACTGGGGCTGTATTTCCAGCGCGGCCATTTCCAAGGCGCACATGCCAAACGCATAGATGTCGACGGCGGCGGTCAGTTGCTCGGCGGCGCCATATTCGGGGGCATGGAAATAGTGGGCGCCACGCTCGCGCTCCCGTTCCGGCAGCAGCTGATCGAGATGCTGATGCCTCACGCTATAATGCACCGCATCCGGCACCACAGAGCCAATTTTGACCAGACCATTGTGCTGTATGAAAATGCTATCACAGGTTAGATTGCCATGAATAATGGGCGGCGAGCAGGAATGCAAATAACTGAGCGCGGACAGGATCTGGGTGCACCAACGGCGCCATGACTCGAGCGGCAATCGCTTGGCATTGCGCTTGGTGCGTTTGAGGAACTGTTTCAGCGAACCGGACGACATGTACTCCGTGATGAAGATGACCCGCGGTCGCTCCGCCTGCAGTGTGTCCGTCCAGTAGCGATGGAATTTTACAATATTCTGATGGTCCAGCTGCAGCAGATTATCGAACACCTGACGCATCTTGTCCTCCTGAGTTTTGAGCTCCTGCAGCTGCGCGTATTGCACCTCATTCCAAACGACCTCAACGCCCTCCTCGGTGTCCATCGCCAGATGCACACAATCGATGCCGGGCACATCGCGCTGATCGACCTCCTCGCGTCGCTTTAGCCAGCGTCCGCATGGCGACTCCTCCAGTATTTCGCTCTCATCCTCTGAATCGTCGCCAGATTCGCGCGGCGATGAATCCACAGCCAAATTGCTGACGCCTCCATCGCCTCCAGTTGTTGTTGATGCTGCTGTTGTTGTTGCTGCTGCTGCTGTCGTTGTTGTTGTGCTGCTGCCCGCTGCAGCTGTGGACGCCGGCTGTGCCGCAGAGCTTGTTGGAGCCGTTGCCACTGCCGTCGTCAGATTGTTAACGCCGGCGGCACTCGTCGGACTCGGATTAATTGCATTTGGATTTGGATTGGGATTCGTTTCATCCACGACGCTACCGCTGTTGCCGGCATTTGCTTGGCTATTTGACATTAGGGCGCGGTCCTCGTTTGTTGCTCACAAAAGCAGTTGAACCGCTGTTGTTGTTGTTGCTGCTGCTGGTTGTATTTGTTGTTGTTGTGTATGTCGTTTGTTTGTTTATTTCAAAGTTCACTATTTGCTTGAAATCGTTGAAATCGTGGCTTTGTGTGTTTGTTCTCTGCTCCAACTAAGTCTGCCGCTGCCACCGTCGCCGCACCGCCGCCGCCGCTGCTCCACAGCCGCAACTTCTGCCCACACACTCACACACACACATACACACACACAGGCATACGCACACACAAGCACGCACTCTCCGCTACCACCCTTCTGCTCACGTACACTGCCTCTGCCTCTTCAGCCGTTGTTCAATAACACACTTGGTATTTGCTGAACCTTTTTCTTGTCTGTTGTCGTTTGCGTGCTCGTCTGTAAATGCCTTTTAGTGCACCGGCTGGCTCTATTAACTAACTGCGTTTATTGGTCCTGATGTGCAGCCCTTTTGGCTTGTTTAGGCGTTTTTTTCACGCTTTTAAAACACCCAAAAAATGTGAGTAAATCGATGCATCGATGCTATCGATAATAATTGGCCGATGTATCGTTGTAACGATGTTTTGCGTGTAATTTTCAGCACGACAACCATATACTTGGAAGGTTGCCTTCTGCGAATATATGAGTGACGTCACCAAAAGCGAGATCCTAATATCAAGTCACAATAACAAATGTGTGCACATCATTTTTCCATAAAATATATATATTTAAAAAATGCATATATTTATTTAATTCTAAGTAAATGAGTGTCCCGGTAAATAGTAAATCATGGTTAATAGCTGTTAAATCAACCACCAGCCGGGTTAATTTTGTGCCTCATGCGCAGCGACAACGATATTTCATTGCTTATAACCATTATCGCTTAGACTGTTGCCCATCACTAATCGGAAATATCGGAACTAGGCTCTCTGTCGGCTTGCACTCGCGGCTTTTATAAATTCCTAAATTTGTATAAATTTCATTTAATATAATTTATGCAAACATGGACAGCATAATTGGACGCAGCCAGTTCGTCTCCGAAACAGCGAATCTCTTTACAGATGAAAAAACGGCCACAGCGCGAGCAAAGGTTGGTTAATTTAATTTGATGAGACTGAAATTGAAAACATCTCGTATTTCCTACTGTAGGTTGTGGAATGGTGCAATGAGTTTGTCACAGCAAATGCCACACTGAAATGCGAGCTACTGGCTAAAGTGCAGGAAATTGTGCTGAGCTCATGTGTTGAGCTGGCCGAGGAGTTCCTCGAACCTGTGCTTACGCTAGCGCACGATCAGAATCAGGAGGTGCGCAAGCAGGTTGTCTCCTTCATAGAGCAGACATGGTAAGAATCAATGTAAAATCTGCACTAAAGATTCCCTGCAATGAGAAAGCAGTGTGCATATCTATATGTAATTTATTGATTAGTAAAAAAAATAAAAGGGAAATTAGGGACTTCTCAACTGGGCCTCAGGTCTGATGCAATCCACTCGAGAGTTTGTGCTAATGGACAAACGGAGCATCCAGATAGCAGTGCAAACCAGTTTAATAATATTAATAATAATTGACACGGATATGACAATATGCACTTTGTATAAGCGGAAAAACTTAACTCTTTTCACTTGCAGCAAGGTTAAAGTGGAGCTTCTGCCGTATGTGATTAATGTGATATCGATGATGTTGCGGGATACCTCGGCCCAGGTGATCAAACGTGTCATACAAGCTTGCGGCAGCATCTACAAGAATGGATTGCAATATTTGTGCAGTCTAAGCGATGCCAGCGATAGCGCCGAGCAGGCCTGGAACGTGTTGAGTTTGATAAAGGCCCAAGTGCTGGACATGATTGACAATGAGAACGATGGCATACGCACAAACGCCATCAAATTCCTGGAGGGCATCATAATACTGCAAAGCTATGCGGATGAGGACAGCATGAAACGCGAAGGCGACTTCTCGCTGTCCGATGTGCCGGAACACTGCAAGCTAATCAGACGCCAGAAGCTGCAGGACGAGGGCAACAATATATTCGACATAATGCTGCAATTCCATGGCACCACGCACATCTCGTCGGTGAATCTGATTGCTTGTACAAGCAGCTTGTGCACGGTAGCAAAAATGCGACCCATTTTTATGGGTCCGGTTGTGGAGGCCTTCCGTCAGCTCAACAGTAATCTGCCGCCCACCCTAACCGACTCGCAGGTGAGCTCGGTGCGCAAGAGTTTGCGTATGCAGCTGCAAATGCTCGTCAAGCTGCGCGGCGCGTTTGAGTTTGCTGGCACTATACGCAATATACTCATGGATCTGGGTGCTAGCGCCAATGAAATACAGAAGCTGCTGCCCAAAATGGACAAGCAGGAGATGGCGCGCCGACAGAAGCGCATATTGGAGAATGCGGCACAGAGTCTGGCGAAAAAGGCGCGTCTGGCCGAGCAGCAGCAGGAGCAACAGCAGGTGCCCCGCGAACTGGAGGTGGATGAGGAGGAGCTGGAGCGTCAGCGACAGAAAAGTACACGCGTTAACGAAAAGTTCCTGTCAGAGCATCTGCGTGCCACCGAAAATGTGGTTAATCTTGTCGTTGAGTTTTTGCCCGCCTTGCCGGACGCGGCACCGGCCAAATTCCTGGAGGAGTACACGCCCATTAAACAGCTGTCGCTGCCGCAACAGGTCAGCAATATATCCCATCAATTTGGACAGCAGCTGACGGAGCTGCGCCTGGGACCCGGTTCAGCTGCCTTCAGCAAAGAGCCACCAATGAGACCAAAGACTCAGACCAGCGTTGCCCTGGCTGATGGAGCGCCTGTGCCCATGGAGATGGACGATGTGCAAGATAAGCTAAGTGAACAGGAGCTGCAGCGCAAGGAGGAGGCCACCAAGAAGTTGCGCGAGACCATGGAGCGATCCAAGGGCGAACAGACAGTTATTGAGCGAATGAAGGAGCGCGCCAAGACACTGAAGCTGCAGGAGATTACCAAGCCACTGGCACGCAATGTTAAAGAAAAGTTTCTACTGGATGCCATCATGCGCATTCTGAACTCGGAGCGGCAGTGCATCATGGGAGGCGTGGCGGCTAAGCGACGCAAGCTGGTCACTGTAATTGCGGCAACGTTTCCGGATAATGTGCGCTATGGCATCATGGAGTTCATACTGGGCGATATTAAGCAGCGCATAGATCTCGCATTCTCCTGGCTCTTCGAGGAGTACTCGTTGCTGCAGGGCTTCACGCGGCACACCTACGTAAAAACCGAGAATCGTCCGGATCACGCTTACAATGAGCTTTTAAATCAGCTCATTTCCGGCATCAACGAACGTTGTGATTTCAAGGACAGAATCATTTTGCTGCGTCGCATTTACCTGGAGGCGCCCATACTACCCGAGGAGTCCATTGTGCAGCTGGTGAAGCTGTGTCTCGTCGAGGAGTTCATGCCGCATGGCCTGGAGATGCTGAAGGATCTAGCGGTGCTGCGGCCACCGCGAAAAAACCGTTTCGTGCGCGTACTCCTCAACTATGCCGTACACGAACGTGCCGATCTACGCGAGCGTGCACTCGCGCATCTGATAAGCATCTATCATGTGCACAAGATTGTTCCGGCGCGCATCGATGAGTTTGCCATCGAGTGGCTGGAATTTGTGGTAGCGGAGACGCCACCAAAGGCAATATTTTCGGCGGATTACGGCAGGCCCACGCCGGAGGCTGCTTGGAAGGAAGACACCGCTAAGGTGTGCCTGTTGCTGGCCCTTACATTGTTGCCCTATAAGCCGGAAAGTAAGTATTTGCTTCCAAAATTCGAAACCAAACCTAATCTCAACCACCTGCAGCTTATCTGGAGAAGATCTGTCATGTGTTTGGCGAGACCTCGGCGGAACTGAAACGTACCATATTACGTTGTCTGGATACGCCCATTAAGAAACTGGGCGTTGAGTCGCCAACGTTGCTCAAGCTGCTAGAGGACTGTCCCAAGGGCTTGGAAACGTTGGTTATACGAATCATTTACATATTGACTGAACGGGTGCCCACACCACATCCGGATTTAGTGCGTCGAGTGCGGGAGCTTTACCAGAACAAGGTCAAGGATGTGCGCGTCCTTATACCCATTCTCAGTGGCTTGTCGCGTTCCGAGCTTATAGCCGTGCTGCCCAAACTGATCAAACTTAATCAAGCTGTGGTGAAGGAGGTGTTCAATCGCTTGCTCGGTATTGGCGCTGAGTTTGCGCATCAACAGATGGCGTTGTCGCCCACGGATCTGCTTGTGGCCCTGCACACCATCGACACGAATGTGTGCGATTTGAAAGCCATTGTGAAGGCGACGTCGCTGTGCCTGGCCGAGCGTGAGGTGTATACACAGGATGTGCTAATGGCAGTGCTGCAGCAGCTGGTCGACATAATGCCCGTGCCAACGCTCATGATGCGCACCACCATACAGAGCTTAACGCTGTGTCCCCGTCTCTCCAACTTTGTGCTCAATCTGCTGCAGCGTCTGATACTGAAGCAGGTATGGCGTCAGAAGGTGATCTGGGAGGGCTTCCTGAAGACGGTACAACGCCTTAAGCCGCAATCGCTATCCGTGCTGCTGCAGCTGCCGCCGCCACAGCTGGCAGATGCACTGCAGCAGTGTCCGGACCTCAGACCACAGCTTCTCGAATACGCCGAGAGTATACAGGACGAGCCCATGAGCGGCATCACTCAGCAAATACTGGACATTATTACCGGCAAATCGGTGGATGTTTTCGTTACGGCAAGTTTGATCAACGAATTATTTTAAGTATTTATTCATTTGTTTCCGTTTTTATTTTTTTTTGTTAAACAGGATGAAAGCGGCGGCTACATTAATCCCGACAACATCAAGAAGGAGCTGCTGGATCCCTCAGAC
The DNA here is from genome assembly GCA_004149465.1 of Drosophila nigromelanica. NCBI lineage: Eukaryota > Metazoa > Arthropoda > Insecta > Diptera > Drosophilidae > Drosophila > Drosophila nigromelanica. The sequence goes on along the minus strand of SCDS01000093.1, from coordinate 34,484 downwards.
ATTGGCGTTATTTCCACGGTGCCTGTTTTGACTTCACTGCCAGTGGCCACACCGCTACCCGTGCCCGCACCACTGCCTGTGCCCGCGCCGATTTTAAGCGACCTCAATCAACCGCTGCCACCCGGCGAGGATTAACCTACGTTTAGTTTATTATGTTTTGTTTAATTATTATATTATTAATTATACATTCAGTGTTTTTTTCTAAAGCCGCTAAAATTGCAATTCTTTAACATTATATGTCCTTTTTTCTATTATATTTTTTTGACCGATGCATTTTCAGGTCAGTAACAGCTCCTTTAAGATTTTTATATTGGCAACACTTCTTGAGTACAGTATTTTTTCCTGTAATTTTGTTATCGATAATTTTGGCGGTACCATTGTGAATGGAATTTTAATCTTAACTTGAGCGCCAAAATTCAGTTCCAAACGGTCTTTCGGAAATTATTTATAAAAAACTATTCATTTTCAAAAAGTGTTATAAAGTTATTTGTTTTTATTCTGTCAAAAATTCATTGTATAAATATCTGCCATTTTGGTTTTAAATTTTAAAGTTAAGACATTTTTTTAGGTGCTATTTACAAACGCAAAGTTTGCAATTCATTATTTCTGGTGTATCGTCATGTGGGCAAGTACTATTTATATGAAAATCAATTATCGAAAGATAATATATACATATAAATATATATATAATTGAAAATGTAGAATTTGCGCGGATACATGGGAATATTTTGGTATTTTGGTTTATTGTTTTTTTTTATTTTGTTATTATACCCTGAACCCATTGAAAATGGGTAAGAAAGGGTATAGTGGTTTTGTGCAATTGTATCTAAAAGGCAGAAGGAAGCATCTCCGACCCCATAGAGAATCTATATATTTGATTAGCATCACTAGCCTAGTCGGTTTAGCTATGTCCGTTGGTTTGGTTTGTACATACATTTTGATGCTCTTATTAGGTCCTGAAAAGTTATGTTATATCATAAATAAATTAATTGGATAGCGGATAGTTTATTAATTACATTTTTTTTTTAAATTTTTAACCACTTATTTCACATATCCTTGTTAATAGACATTTCGGGTAGTCCAAGATCACTTGATGACGGGGCTACTAAAAAAATTGACGTCAAGTGTTTCGCTAACTGTAGTTGTAGCTCAGGCGTTACGCAATGCACAACTACTTTCCGTCGGCTATTATTTTATTGGTAATCTCAATGGTGGGCATAAAGTCTGCAGCTTACAATCTCGACATCAGTCACTTCAAAAAGCGACGCACAACAGTAAGTTCATCATATATGGAACCCGTTGCCCATCTTTAATTTGAACATATATTTTTATTTAGTTTGATCGCATTGCTGCGCATGGGTATCCAGTGGAACGCCACAAAGTCGTTACCGAGGATGGCTACATTTTAGGCGTCTTTCGTATACCCTACTCCCACAAGCTACAGAACCAAAACAAAACTCGCCCCATTGTGCTCATTCAGCATGGCCTGATGGGTGGTTCGGATGCATGGATTTACGTTGGTCCGGACAATGCTTTGCCGTACATGCTCGCCGATTCGGGCTTTGATGTCTGGCTGGGCAATGGGCGTGGCAACACTTACTCAAAACAGCATACCTCGCTCTTCCCACAAAATTCGAAGTTTTGGAAATTCAGCTGGCACGAGATTGGCTACTATGATGTAGCAGCTATGATCGATTACGCTTTGGACATCAATGGACAGGGGCAGAAGTCCATTCATTATGTCCATTCATTATGTTGGCCATTCCCAGGGTACAACCGTATTTTTCACACTCATGTCCCTGCGTCCCGAGTACAATGCGAAGATCAAAACGGCCCACATGCTGGCTCCTGTAGCGATTATGACCCACATGAGACATAAATTAGTTCGTTTGATCTCAATATTATTAGGTCATAATAATATATTTTCTTATATTTTTTCTGAACATGAATTTTTGCCATTCAATGACTTAGTTTTATCCGGTATGTCTAAATTATGTGGAAATTCAGTATGCAGATCTATTGTAAAATTCTACTATAGAAATAATCGTTGGAATAAGGTACGTACAATAAGATCTAATAATGCGAAATTCTCATTCGATCCTATTAAATAGACGGCCATGTTGGACGGTATTGGTGTGCAGCCGGCCGGCTGTTCCACCAATCAAATACTGCATTATTTGCAGGAACAGCAGTCGGGTCACTTTCGGCAGTTCGATTATGGCGTTGTAAAAAATTTGCAAGTGTATAACTCCCCGGAGCCACCAGACTATCCACTTCAGAGCATCACCGCCGAGGTGCACCTGTGGTATGCCGACAAAGATGTTATGGCTGAGCCTGTAGATGTTTTGGCACTAGCTAAGAGTCTACCCAACAAGAAGGTCCACCATATTATGGATCCTGATTGGGCACACGATGATTTTGCATTGAGTTTGAATCTTCGTAAATATATTAATGAGCCAGTCATTGAGATTCTTAAAAAATATGAAAATGCCTCAAAATTAAAAGTTAATAATTCAATGTCTTAGGTCAAGGTATTATGCATTATTAAATTTTTGTGGGCATTTAATTAGGTTATTTAATTTAATTATTTTACATCTCATATTTATCGTTTTTCTAGACAGTTGGCAGCGCTTTTGGCAGGAAGTTAGTATTTTTGGTCCTTTCATTTGAAAAATGTTCAGGGTAATTTGTGTTTTTTCGGTCCAATTATCAATAAGCGACTTTTTATACTCTTGCAGTAGGTTTTATATTATTTTAGAGATGAAAGCAAACTTATTGGTCCCAATATATTATAAAGCCACTCAAATCGCTCACAATCTGAAAAAATGTATTTACTAACCTTTGCGTGGGGCAAATAATAAATTCTATATTTAGAATTTTGTATAGTTATCAAAGATAATTGAAGGTGCGATTAGCGATAAGTTAAGCCGCGTAAATTTGATAAGTATATGACGTACCTAATTCTGGGAATAATAATAATATTTGCAGGAAACAACAATTAATGATAATTGACCGTTTTTCGCGCCCAATTTGTACTCGTTGCAAGGTACTTGCTAAATGCAAAGAAACATTCAAGTGAAGGTGTCAATAATTATGTAGTTCCCCATGTGATATCCTAAAGCGAATTTCGAATAAGTTACTGTAACTTAAAGCTGATATATTTGAAATTATAAATAAAACATTACAAAAACTTTAAAATCTCTTAAATTTAAGTTCTTTGTTTAAAAGTTTTCCTTTTTGAATAGCTCTTTTACTTTTCCTATCTTAAGTGACTTTACTTATAGACATTTCTGATAATTTGAGACCACTTGATGATAAACTCTGAATAGGTTGCTTAAAACCTTAAGGCAAATGCTGGCGTAAACGCATTTGTAGTTTACACATTGAACAATGCAGAACCAATTGCTTGTGGTAGTTATTTTATTGGTTGCTTCAGTGGTTCACATACAGGCTGCACCACCGGGCAACATCGACTTCTTTAAGCTGTACGACAATCCTGAGGCGCACATAAGTCTAAAAGACCGTCACACAACAGTAAGTCAGAGAAATCTAAAAATCGAAGGGTATTCGTATTAATTCGTATTCTCCATGTTCAGAACGGAACTGATTCTTGAGTAATACTGATGACAGTTCAATGTACCTTTTCACCTGGGTAATCTTTTTCGATAGCTTGCTCCCCTTAAATTATATCGATACAAATCGATTTAAGCCTTTAGTGTTCTTACCATATCTCGGAAACAATAAATTTCGTGCGTTACGTTTGTGTAAGGTAGATGCAGATTTTAATACCTCCGGATTTTGGATACCTCCCCCAATCGCCCCCAATATCGATAAAACCATAAAAACCGCAAATCAGATACTACAGACTTAATAAGTTCTGAAAATTTATAATGATCAAACATTTAGTTTAGAAGAAAACAAGGATTTATCTTCTATAGTAGCGGCAAGCACAGCTACCGAGTAGAGTGCGTACTGCGTACATTTGTGTGTGTGTGTGTGTGAATATGTACATATGTATGATTGCAAACGGGTTCAAATGTTTATGGAGACATATCGCAGAGTTTAGGGTATCTCCTAGTCTTGTTTTTAATATGCAACTCTGTTTTGTTACTGACACTTATGTATGTTAATTAAAACTAAATATCGATAACAATTCATAACAAATATAATATCTGATCAGCGTGATCGTATTGCTGCGCATGGGTATCCGGCGGAGCATCATCACATTGTAACCGAGGATGGATACGTAGTGGGCGTCTTTCGTATACCCTATTCCCACAAGCTGCAGAACCAAAACGAGTATCGACCTATTGTCCTTATTCAGCATGGGCTGACGAGCTGCTCGGACGCCTGGATACTCAACGGTCCAAACGATGGTCTGCCCTACCTGCTTGCCGACGCCGGCTTCGATGTCTGGCTGGGCAATGGGCGTGGCACCACCTACTCGAGAAATCATACCTCTCGCTCCACCCAACATCCGTACTTCTGGCGTTTCAGCTGGCACGAAATTGGCTATCCATTCATTATGTTGGCCATTCCCAGGGTACAACCGTATTTTTCACACTCATGTCCCTGCGTCCCGAGTACAATGCGAAGATCAAAACGGCCCACATGTTTGCTCCCATTGCTATCATGACTAATATGGAAAATAAATTAGTGCGCATCGTGGGACCCTATCTGGGGCATCAGAATAGCTACTCGCTTTTATTTTCAAACCAGGAACTTGTACCACACAATAATATCCTGCTGAGCATGTTCTCCAATTTATGTGAGCCGGATCAGCGGCTGATGCCAGTTTGCGTCAATGCCATGGAAAGGCTCTTCTCTGGTGGCCGTGTGAATATGGTAAGCAGAATCAGTCAATTGAATCACATATCTTAACTGTATTTATTCAATAGACTGCCATGCCGGAGGGTATGGCGACGCATCCGGCTGGATTCTCCTCCAACCAAATGCTGCATTATCTGCAGGAACAGCAGTCGGGACATTTCCGACAGTACGACCACGGCCCCAAAAAGAATCTGGAAGTATACAAGTCGGAGCAGCCACCAGATTATCCAGTCGAGAATATAAGCTCACAGCTGCACTTGTGGTATTCGGACAATGATAATATGGCCGCTGTTGAGGATGTTTTGGCTCTGGCTGATCGTCTGCCCAATAGAAATCTGCACCATATGGACGATCCTGAGTGGAATCATGGAGATTATGCACTTAATATCAACGTTCGCAAATATTTGAATGAGCCCGTTATTGAGATTATGATGAAGTTTGAAGAGGCCAATATGGGAATGTGATTGTTAAAATTAAGATATAGAAAATCGTTTAATCTTTATGGCGAGTTTAAAAATAATTGAATTATCGTTTTATTGATAATATTGTTTTCTTGCCCATAGCTACTATCTTAGCTACTTATATAGATGCGAATAATCGCCAAGTTCAGGGATGTTTGAGATAACTAAAATCTATTATAACTTTTTAATCTTGGTTTATTGTCGATGTAATAAGTGAACTTTTTTTTAAAGTGTATTCAAAAATATATATACTAAACTTAAAACAGAAAAAGCTGCTCAACTTTATTTTGATTTATTAAAAATACTTTTAATGTTTGCGGTCTTTTGAACTCTCCCAATAGACTTACAAAATATGTATAACTCTACAAAGCTATATCTCAAATATGTCTGACTGCTACAATATTTTGCAAATGAGCAACTTTTCATGTAAATATGATGACCCATACAGACAAGTTCTGTGCATGGACATGTAATGAAAATATTTAATAAAGTTTTACCCTAAAGATATTAAATCATTTGGGACTCGAAGGCATATTCTGGTCTTGAATTCTCAAAGGGTCAAGCCAACTTGATGCTTACGCACTTGTGTGTTAATAGCAGCAGCCTCAATTCAAATCAAGTCCTTGCGGACATATAAAAAATTATAGGATACACGTATTAGTTTGGCCTTGGCTTTGGTCGGCGAGTTCAAGGACACTGTTTGGCTTGAATGGGTCAAAAGTGGGCGCTTAGCCTGATTTTGATATGATTTATTTATTTACATGCAAAAACTAATAGCTCGTAATAAGTGCAACAAGTTACGAAAACTAAAATAATTAATTATGAGTCTTATACAATTACTTACGAAATTAATATTCGTTTCTATATTCAGCTCTTAAATCTAACATCATTTTGATTTAAAGGCTTTTTACTAATCTAAGTAATTAAAATATTAAATTTGTAAGTACTTTAATTGAGAATGTCGGCTGGCAGATACTCTGTTTTGGTTAAAAATATATATTCTAATGCCGACATAATGGCTTAACATTATTATGATTTTCTTCTTATTTTTAATAAGAAAAACAGAATTGTCGGTTGACAGCATCAGTGTCAAATACATAAGAACTGACTTTTATCGGAAATACGTGGCTCAAAGCAATTAATATAATTTCTGTGAATTTCGAAGCGACCTAAGATTAATTTTGCATTTCATGTTGCAACTGCGATTAAATTGTATTTTAAAGGATTCTGAAAGTCTTTTTGATGCAGTTTTATTTTTATCAATAAATCAGATGATACCTTTAATATAATAATGGTCCGATATTAAATTCGAAATGTTACACGTGTGTAGCTATGAGTTCCCTGCTAGAGTCTCTTTATTTTTAACAAGCTGCAAGTGCTTTTTACGCTGTTTTCCTTTACTTGTATTAGTTCGTTACAAGTAAATCAAAGTGTGCAGCAGAGCACATAGCAGTTTAACAACAGTAAGCGAAGCTAGCAGCCAGCGAGGCGTGACAAGCAAAAAACACACGGAAGAGTTAAATTGGCTCAAATGTACGCAGGACAAAAAAATAGAAAGAACCCTTCAAATGTTTTATTAGAGTGTGCAGCTGGAGTAGATACCCTGGTCTAAGTAGCTGAACATGGATATAGGCACATATTAATTTCTATCGTTATAAGAAGTTTTAAGTATACACCATTTACTTAAATTATTTAAAAATGTTCTGCCTAATTAATAATAAGATTTCAATTGTATAGCTATTAAGGGAAAAGAAAACTACGGGGTATATAAGGGTATGTTATATATGAATTTCTTTTTCTTACACAAAACAGCTCTACATATAACTTTCGTCAATCTTATGAATTCTTTATGATATACTCCAATTGTTTTCAATATAGGGTAGAGAAACAACGACACCAACAAACTGCTGCCAAAGTCAAACAGGCAGCTGCGTCAGGGACAAGAACAAGCACACACAGATTGCCATCAAGTGAAGCAATACTTATACACTCTGTATCTAACAACAGCAAAAGAACTAATTCGAGTGGGCTGTTGAAAAACATTTTTGAACGCACATTTTATTAAAGTTAAGCCGTTGATTGTTTTCGGCACTTGGGCCAAAGTCAAACTAGGCGCGTGTCCCAGACAAATTAAAAAGTTAAAAGCAAGGGGTAAAAGTAGTATATATATAAATATATTTTTAGCACACTGGGCGTTAAAATGCTAAGCTGTTTTTATTGTTTTTTCCTTTTTTTTTTTGGTTACATTTTTTGGCAGCTTGCCGGTTTTAATATAATAATTTTTATTTTTAGTAAAAAATTGTTTTCATTTTGTGCGGTACTTACCATCCTTTTGTTGGCCGACTTCATAATTTTTTTTATTTTATTGTGGAAATGGTCGCTCCGGGTCCCTGGACTCGTTTTAAAACGCTATAAATAACGCGGCGCATATTGAGATTTATGAAATTTCAAACACCAAATTTAATTAGAACTTTTATTGCATGTCAGTGTTAATTATAAAGTCAAGAAACCATATGCAACACTTTTTGGCAGCAGTGTGTTTTTAAATATCAAGCTGGAAAGTCATTCACTAATTGAAGGTTGCTATAGTATTTATATAAACATTTTTGATATTTAATTTCTATTTAACTTTTGCGTATCTTTACAAGAGGTTTCCCATATTGAGCACTTTATGGGTTTGCAAAACGAATTTTGCTATGTATTAACAGTATATTTACACAGTAGCGAGTGATTTATTTGGTTAAAGCTTAAAAAATTAATCATTATCCTCAGCTTTTATTTTACATACGCAATCAAAAAATAATTATTTACCATAAATATGTCATACATCATTTATTTAGTTAATTAATTGCGTAATCTCTCGCTGCACATTTAACTATATATTTGTACTCATTGCATATGCTGGACGTAAATTGACGCACAATCCGTGCATATTGTGCCTTTGTATAGCCATTAATGTGCATGAGTTCATTAGTTGAACTCAATACAAACGATTCTGAATACAAACGACAACTAGGCAATTGTACAACTTAATAACTATGACAGGGTCTTGTTGAAAGATTGTATCTTTAGAAGATTGCACTTGAGGTTATTTCTGCCTAACCTATTTTAGATAAGATTTGATACGCATGATACTTATATACACATATGTATATTTATATAATTATTTTTACAACATTGCAATGTCTAAGCATTGTTATTTATTTTAATTTAACTTTTAAAATGTTCATTTCATTTAGTTAAGTTGTCACAAATTTGATCTCGATTATCACGCATACGCCATGCATGCAAAAGCCTTTTTGCATGGCGACTGTGAACGCATACAACAAATAATTATCTTATATATCTGACGTTGAACATTGTTCAGATAAATTATGGCAAATAAAGACTGAAACTTGAGAAAAAGAATTCAATGTGTGCACTACACTATATAACAAATAGCAATTTTTTAAAAATATATATAAACTATAGTTGTCAAATTAATTTATAAATTTTTTATAAGATAAGGCACTGTTGATTTATTTTATATTTTTTAAAAATTCCAAAAAGCTATAAAAGAATACTCAATACATTGTAGTCTTAGTTGCTAGCAACTTCGGAAAATATAACAAAAAAAGTCTCCTGAGTTCTTATTTGTATATACGTATGTTGTCTAATGTTAAAATAAACAGTAGCCACTTCACAGCAGCCAGTTTAAGCTAAACGCTGCACTATATTAGTAAAGCTATATCAACACGCTATCAAAAATGTCAACATTACACCTGTTTGACGTAAAAAAATGGCCTGTAGGAAAAAAACTGGTAAAAAGCTATGAGTTTTTACTCTGATATCCAACTGTTAGAGGAAGAACACACATTTAAGCAAGTGGGGGTGTGTAGCCATCCCAGATATACGCCCCCTAAATCTGCTGATAGAGCCCACTCCCCTACAGACAGCCGCACTTATAAGATTTACATGGATTATGAGATCGTCTCTGATAAGCATTGCTGAATACGAAACCGTAGAAGATATTCAGTTTGTGCTGGTTTTAAGTTCAGTTATCCGTAGCGAGTGGAGCGTGTTACTTGTGCGAGCGCTTGATTAATTCCGATTGTTATCCTGTTTCGAAAGGATTAAGTGTGCGTGATTTGATATATTTTTTATTGCCGTGTCCTAAAAAATGTTAACAAAAAATTGACTAATCTGGATTACAATTTATAATTTTTACTTAAACTGTTGCATCTGTTGTCAAAGATTTTATTTTCATGATATATTTTGATTGGTTAAGAAATTTAAATGATAAAAATGCAATCTTTATAAAAAAAATTCAACTGCAGATTATACATTTTTATAAAGTTAAAGCTATGAGGCACATTACAATAAAATACATAACATTGTAACAATAAACATAGTAAAATACTTTCGCAAAAACTAGTTTCAACTGACAGCAAAGGCACAGTCAGCATATTAAATAACAGGAAAAGTTTATCTTGCTGCAAAGTTGCAAGTGGATGTCATTAGGATACACAAGAAACTAGTGGCAGAAACTTAATGAAAAATCGAAGAAAGCTGCGGCAATTGTGACACTATCTGTGTGTGTGTGTGTGTGTGTGTACGGGTGTGCTATTAAACTAATACAAAAGTAATCAAAGCCGAACGCATTAAAGCAAAAAGTGCGCTAAGCCAACACGGCAGGAAGTCAATAAAAATAAACACATAAAAGCAACTTGCGGTCTACAGAATTATGTCAACGACTATCGAGGGGGAGGCCACGACAATCGCGGCGACGGTGGCGGAGGCCGTTAATACGCCGTCGACAGTAGCCAATGCGATTGTTCAGACAGTCCAATCCATAATTAGCAGCACAACATCAAAAACAACAACAACAAGTGTCGCAGATTTAGCCAGCAGCAACACCGCCTACACCACAACAACAACAACAGCATCAGTAACAACAACAAAGGCAGCAGCAACAACAACAACAATACCATCCTCATCCAGCATGACGGAGAAGCTCAGCGTGAGCGATTTAAGCGGCGCACTGCAACATTTTGGAATTGTTGATTATTTGGTTTTCATAGCCATGTTGGTGGTCTGTGCCATAATTGGCTTCTATTTCGGATTCATCGAAAAGAAGCAGAAAAAGCAAAAGGGCAAAGTGCCCAACGATGAAAAAGATGGCCCCGGCGCTGCCGGCGACGAAGAGCGACGCGGCTCGGAAGCACTGGATTATTTGGTTGGTGGACGCAAAATGAAAGTGTTTCCGGTCTCACTGTCACTAGTGGCTAGGTGAGTTACAGCAACAGCAATAGAAAGTGCTCGATGTTCTGAATGCGACTCGGTAGCAGGATATACAAGGCTCGTTTAATTGCTAAGACTGGTGCGTGCCGGGTCTAATGGGATTGCTCTGCGCGCTCTGGCCTGGTCAAGCAGTATGCTAGTTTTTGCTTAAATTGAATTGTTCACGAATTTGGGCCATTAATTTTTCTGTCAGTGTATGTTGCTTGTGTGCCACAGATTTCGTTTATCTCGTTGTGATAGGGAAATTACTTTAATATATATATATATATTTTTAAAGTTTGAAAACCAAGGTAAATTAGTTGACCAAGAAAATGTGTAGATATTTAGTGAAAAATTGTATGCGTAAAAAATTCGAAGTTTAAAATTATATATATATTTGTAATGTTTATGTTTTTTTAATTTATTATAATTTTTGTATATTTGAGTTTCTTTTCTTTTCATTCTAATACATTTTTTTCTATCACAAGAAAAGTCGAAAAGTCGAATACCGTGTGCAAGTGTATTCAAATTACAAGTAATTGAAAACCGGTTGCTCTTGATTATACAGATTGGTATTTGCATATCGAAATGCTTAGTCAATCGATTATCGTCCTATTCCTAGAAATCAATCAAAAATATGCGCCTAATTTCACTTGATTTGTTATAAGGTGGCCGCGACTAACCGTGCGTATGCGTAATTTAGGAGAAATCGCATAAAACTGCCCGCCCAGCAGTGTCTGGCGAAATGTCCGTCAGCTCAAACAAAAGAAAATTTTATTTAAACTTTATACAAATTGCCCCCGAAGAGCATAAGAAAAGACAGTGAAGCGAGCGAATATAAATCCATATACATAATACATAATACAATATCGAGTGTCAGGGTCAAGTTTATTACGGCTGATGATTATGCTGATAATGCTCTTTGATACGGATCTGGGAACTTGCGGAACTTTGTTGCCGTATAAATGCCGCCTGAATACAATTTTGCAGCTCGTTTGGGATTGGCCCCATCCCTTGAGTACTAAGCCTGATTGAAGTTCTTTAAACTTACGGCAGCCGCAAACTCAAATAATTTGCCAAATTACTTTTTTGTTTTGGTCCGACCTTGCTTTGGGCCATTCCATTTGACACGTTTGGTCAAGCACCTTTCTGAGGCGCATTGCCATTGTCCTGGGCGTATTGTCACCGCATTAATGACTGGCAAAAAAAGGAATGAAGGGCTGCGCTTCCAGTGCTCCTGTCCAGATTTGGTCATTTGCCTCGTCGACAATTGTTTCGCGTGCCTTTTAGTGTTATTGTTCATTCTGTTTGTCGTCGTTTGCTTTAGCAACAAATTCTTTCGACGTGCTTTGAATTACAATTATATGCCAGCTCTTTTTCGCCGATTCTTTTAAGTTGTTCCATTATATATAAATCTTTTTTTTATTTTTATTTTATTTCTCTTGCAATTTATTATATGGTAGGTGATGTGCCTGTATCTGCATACTTCAACGGCAATTGTTATCAACTTTTAATGGTCTTTTGGCTGGAAAATAAACTTTTTTGTGGTCACTGCTCAAATTCGGGGAAGTGCATATGTTTGGGGGCCACATTGAAATGATGATTGTTGTGGACATTAATAATCAGATGGAAATGGTGATTATGAAATATATGGCAAAAGATTTGAAAAGTTTTTTGTGACCAGACAGGTCTTATTGTATTGTAAACTTGAACAGTTGAAAAACCAGGCATTTTATTATGTGTTTTAACAACAATTTAAAACTACTTAGAGCAGGTCCTAAATAAAATATCTTGTTTACTTATTATCTTAAGTACAATAAATAATTCATATTAATTTAAAAATAAATTATTCCTTTCGAATATTTTTAAGCTGGTACAAATTTTGTTATCAAATTTCGATTTAATTTTTTATTACTTGTTTTACAGCTTTGTGTCGGGAATTTCATTGCTGGGCACCTCAACTGAAATCTATGTTTATGGCACCCAATATGCCTTCATACTCATTACACTGGTCATATCGGGATTTATATCGTGGTATATCTTTTTGCCTGTTTTCTGCAATCTACAATTGACTTCAACTTATGAGGTAAGATGAACGTTGTCTGATCTGCGTTTATTTTTTTGTGTCTTTATGTTTTTTTATTTTACACTCTTGCAGTATATTTATAATTTTTAAAAATGTATTTTCGATATTCTATTCCATCAAAATTATATAAATGTTATATCCGATTTTATTATCTTCTGCGCATAAATTGTGTTTATAAAATCAGCGTTAATTTAAATAGCTAATTATATAGATTTTTAGCAAAAAAAAAATTTCATATAGATATTAGGGAAGTAGGTCTGCAAGAGTGGTAGAATTTCGGCATACCGTTTTATATATATATTTTTTGAAATTTATAAGTGGCATGTTTCATAATAATGGTTACATATTTAACTTTTTTAAGCCTGAGCTGTTGTTATTATTGTATGTATGTTATATCTTGCATGCTAATATGTAAGTAGAAACTCTGTTTTATTCTGCGATGCGATGCAAGCTCGGTAAGTCAGCAATGTCTGGAAATTAAAGTGGTTTCTGTACCAGCTGCTCCTTTTAAAATCAAGCCAGACGCCAGAAATGGCATTTTGTAAAACAAAGCGGCAGACAAATATGTGTGCAAGTTATTTGCCCGTCATGTGGCAGCATTGCTGGGAAAAGTCCGAGCATTGTTTTAGTAGTTGTTGTTGTAACAAGTAATATATTTTGCGTGTGTTTCGCCAGAAAATGCCAAATGGGAGTACAAAGAGCCGTTGCCATGTACGAAATCCAATTGGTTAGCTGGACTGAAATCGGAAATGTGCTGGTGGCCCCAAAGCAGCTACACGGCGAATGCGTAATATTCGATTATCTATGCGCAACGTAGTCAGGCACACACTTATTTCATGTGTGTGTGTGTGTGCGAGTGTTCTTATGTGTTTGTATTTGTGTGCGTTGTCCATGTGAAGCTCCAACAAAGAGCGACACAAAAAAAAAATGAAAAATGAGAAAAAAAACAATGCCAAAACATGTTTACAGTACTTTGAGCTGCGCTTTAGCAAATCCACTCGACTTGTGGCCTCGGGGCTCTTCACCATAACCACGGTAAGTGCCAAACAATTGACCCACTACACTGAATAATAACCCATTACTGATTCCAACCAGATGATCTGGCTGCCTATTGTCATCTATGTTCCGGCGCTGGCCTTTAACCAGGGTGGGTCTTTAATCTGATCAGCCAGGCCATTGGGCAATTTGTTGAGCTTGGCTTCTTTACAGTGACTGGCATTAATGTTCATATCATCACGCCGGTGGTGTGCATTGTTTGCATATTTTACACAACTGTCGGCGGTTTAAAGGCTGTCGTCTGGACGGATGTCATTCAAACCGTCGTTATGATTGGCGCCGTAGTCTTTGTCGTAATTAAGGGAACTATGGATGTGGGCGGCCTGGGCGTGGTCATACAACGCAATCTGGATAGCGGACGACTCGAGTGGCCCGAGTAGGTGAAAGAATGGTTAGGTTATGTTTAACTGGGATTTTAAAAGTTGGCAACATTATATACTATTCATAGGGTAAAATTTCTTAAAAAGTGCAACAAAGTTTTCATTTTGAGGAGCTTTTGCTTTGTAATTCAAATATTTATTTATTAAAACTTATCGATAGTTGTAAATAAGCGTTTGGTCGCTTTCTGCTTACCTTTGATACTATCGATTGTATTTCAAAGTTCTTTTAAATGCTAAAATACCGTTTTAATGAAACTTATCGACTGTACTGAACAATGGACTGTGAACGTATTGACTTACATTGATATAATCGATAATATATATATAATATATATTGTAATTGCAAAGCTAACGTAAATTTTAAATAATAGGAAATTGGTTAAGATCGTGTTCCCTGATATATTATCGATTGTTTGCGAAATTTAGTACATAATCTGCACTAGGGCTGCACAACTCTCGATAATGATAATATTAAATTGTGAAAAATAGTGTAATTTCGATAGAAATATCGATCATTCTCTATCACCCATCTTTTAATTATGTACTTATTTATTCGCAATATTTTTAAACAGATTAACATTAGATCCCAAGGCGCGAATGTCCGTTTTTGCCTTGTTTATTGGTTATACGGCACATTGCGTCTATAATGTGGGCTGCAACCAGATCGTCACACAACGTTACATGTCGCTGCCCAATGTAAAGGCCATGGCTAAAAGCTCTGTGCTATTTATTGGCGGGGTGATCCTCTTAACCAGCCTAACGCTTTACAATGGCGTGCTGCTCTATGCCACCTACTACGACTGTGATCCGTTGACAACAAAGGTGGGCATTTTGAAATATTCTCTTGACAGCTTAACTGACATTTAAACGGACTTGCAGCTGGCTAAGGCAAAGGATCAATTGGTGCCGTTGCTGGTTATGGATACGCTGAGCTCATTTCCCGGCTTGCCCGGCATGTTTGTGGCCGGCGTGTTTAGTGCAGCACTTAGCTCGCTATCCACAGCGCTCAATTCTCTGGCTGCCGTCTTCCTCGAGGATTACATCAGACCACTTTGTAAAAAACCGTTAACCGAACGTCAAACGGGCGTCGTTATGCGCCTCAGCACAGTTGTCATTGGCACGTTGAGTGTGACATTGGTGTTCGTCGTGGAGCGCATGGGCACCCACGTGATGCAGTTGTATATGATCCTTGCTTCGGTGACACAGGGTCCGCAAATGGCGCTCTTCGTGATGGGCCTGCTCTGCCCGCGTGTGAATACAAAAGTTTGTATTGGACACCATTTCTAGTATATTCTTATACCCTGAGTCCATTGAAAAGGGTGAAATGCTTTTGTGCAAATGCTTGTAGTAGACAGAAAAAGGCAACAATGTCCGATTGTCTGTCCGTCCGTCAGTTATTAAAAAATAACTGTTCAAATACTTTTAAATTACTGGCAGAATTTTTTTTTTGGTTTAAAATTTAAGTTTTTAGATAGCATTTTGTACTAATGTTGATACCAGACATCGATTAAAAATAGGATTACAAAAAATAATTTTTTTTTTAATATATGTAGGTTTTTCGGTTTTTTTTGTTGTTGATTTTTACCATAAGCAAAATGAAAAAAAAATTTTATTTTTCATATATATATTCAATTGCGTTTGATGTGTGCACACAATGTAGGATTCAGGGTATCTCCTAGTCGAGTTCCTTCGAGTAGAGCAGTCTTGCTTGTTTTTATGCAACTGTATTTTGCTTTGCAGAGTGCGTTAATCGGTGCTCTCAGTTCTTTCATCTTCATGAGCTGGCTGTGCATAAATGCCCAGTTGGCCAGCAATTCCGGTGAACTGCGTCACGAAGGTAAACCGGTCAGTGTTGAGGGCTGCAATTATAATTACGATGCGACGCCCGCGAATGCCACTTTTACAGCCACTGAGCCGGCGTGAGTAGCTGGCATTAGATTAACTCAATTCGTAAATGGTGACTGTTTCTTCTGTTTTTTTTTTTTGCACAGTTCGCTTAGCTTTTTCCAGCAAATTTACTATATATCATTTATGAACTACACACTCTTTTCGTCAGCCGTGGGCGTCCTTGTCGGCTACCTTGCAAGCTTTGTGTGCGGACGTCTGGAGCCGGAGGATGTGAATGTTGAACTGTTGGCGCCCTTTTTGCGGCGTTTCTATAGAAGCAAATATACCAGTGTGCAGCTAACTGAATCGGTGCTAAAGTCTGGCACTCCGAAATCATTACATACTTAGTGTTAACACTTGTAATAAATGTTTTAATTAAGTATACACAGTGTTTGACTGCAGACTAATCTTTCTCTTTCTCTCGCATCCTCCTGATTTTGAACTGTCACTAACGTGCACAAAATGTATTACTAATTGTTTTAGCCTTGCATTTATTATTTATAAGTATTTGGTATATTTCTCAACTTAATTACAATACTAATTTTACATAGTATTTTGAGCTGCGCTACGGAGCCAGCATACGCAATTTTGGCTCGATGCTGTTCATTGTGGGCATGGCAAGTATTTACAGTAGTTCGCTTGATATTTAAACAGCACTTTCAATCCTATCAAATATGTTGTATGCAGATGCTTTGGCTGCCGGTGACTTTGTATGTGCCAGCCATTACCTTTAATCAAGGTGTGTTTCGGTGTGATTTGTGGCTTTCAAGGTATATATAGTTTGTTTGCAGTGACTGGGACAAGCATCTCTGTTATTACGCCCATTGTTTGCATTATCTGCACCTTCTACACGTGCGTGGTAAGATTTAATTAAATTATCTGGCCTGACTTGGCCCAAGCACACATACAAATTCTTGGTATTTCAGGGCGGTCTGAAGGCGGTCATTTGGACGGATGTCATTCAGAGTGTTGTCATGTATGGTTCCATTTTGACAGTGTGCATCAAAGGCACCTTTGATGTGGGCGGACTGGGCGTGGTGCTGCAGCGAAATGAGGAGAGCGGTCGTCTTAATGCGCCAGAGTGAGGTTTATTATTTTGTTATCGAGTTGGTCAAAATTCTAGCGAATGTTAACTGTTTTTAGATGGACCTGGGATCCCACCGTACGCCTCTCTATGCTATCCGTTATTGTGGGCGGCACTCTGCACAAAATACAATCCTCGGATGTGAATCAGGTGTCCATACAACGTTTCCTATCGCTGCCCAGCTATAAGCATGCCAAGCAATCCATGTTTCTATTTACCATACTACTCATGTTCCTCTTGGGCTGCTGCAATTATATGGGCCTGGTCACCTATGCTGTCTACCACGACTGTGATCCCATTAGTACCAAGGTGTGTCAAACATATTGTTCTTCCATATGTATCTATATATAATATAATTTAACACAGCTTGCCAAGGCCAGCGATCAGCTGCCTTCGTTGCTGATGATGCGCACCTTGGGGTCGTTGCCGGGCATGCCGGGACTTTTTGTCGCTGGCGTTTTTAGTGCCGCCTTGAGTTCCCTCTCCACCGGACTTAACTCTATGGCCTGTGTGATCTCACAGGACGTGGTACGTCCGCTGCTTAAGAAGCCGCTCTCGGAGCGTCAAACTGCTTTCCTGCTGCGCGCCATTGTCGTCTTCTTTGGCATGTGCTGCATGTGCCTGGTCAACGTGGTGGAAAAGCTCGGCATGGTGGTGCAGTTGGCCACTACCACATCGGCTGTGTCCATGGGTCCGCTACTGGGCATTTATACCATTGGCGTCGGCCTGCCCTGGGTGAATGCTAAAGTAAGCTGTATTTAAACTTCATATTTCATATTCGTTCACGACGTCAGAATGGTATATTGGATTTGTGCTATGTCCGTCCGCCTGTCTGAATTGAAGCTAGAAGCTTAAACTCTATATCGTTCAATTCAGATAATATTTTCAGACATTTTGGTTACGCCCGCTGGAAGTGTGGCAATTCGAATTATTCGATTTCTAATGATCTTTAATGACCGCAAGAAATTTTTTTGATAAAAAAATCTATAAAATCTATATATCTCCCTTAGTTCCCAGACAAGTTGTTTATGACCGGTCGGTTACATCCGACTACAACCTATTTCTATGTTTAAAGGCTTGATTAAAGAATTTAAATTTCCAGAGCGTTTTAACTGGGAGCTTGGTGTCCTTTGCAACATTGGCTTGGATCTGCATTAAGGCACAACTGGCGCAGATGCACGGTGAGATTCGGTATCCGAAGATGCCTGTCTCGGTATCCGGCTGTGATTATGCTTATGATAATGAGACCGTCTGGCGCACCCTGCATGAGTACAGGTAAGTATAAGTTGCTTAAAGCCAATAAATTTTCTCTCTTTTCGCCTTTTGCAGTCCCTCGACGGATCGGAATATATATCATTTGTCATTTTTCTGGTACACCGCGCTGGGCGGCGTCATGTGCACTGTAGTCGCCTTGCTGGCCAGCTTGGTCCTTGGCTGGCAGGATGTGTCTCAAATGGATCCAGCTCTAATTACGCCTTGCATGCGTCGCTTTTTGCCCAAGAAACATTATGAGGCCATCAATTTGGAGGAGCTGTTCCGGCGTAAAACACAAGCTAATGCCACGGCAGAGACTCAAATTCTTCATAAAGAAGAGCTCAATTAAAAAAAAACATATTTAAATTGTTGCAAATAAATTCGTGTCTTGTTTACCTAATGGGATTTTTTTATTTTGTTTTTGTCTGGCATTTAACATTTTATAAACTTAATTCTCCTTAATATAAATTGTTTTCAAAATTTATAATGGCGAATTTTTGTTTTTAATCAATAGTGTTAGTCATAATTGGTATAAAAATCAACATTAAACCCAATTCTGAGGGGGTCAAATTTTTTGTCAAAAATCATGCCAAAGTTGGCAAAAATTTTGACAAGTAAAGCTCTCGGATTCATAGCTCCCATACTTCAAACTTCCATAACTTTGTCAAAACTAAACCGATTTTCATGTTTGATAGCATTTTGGTCATGTTTTGTCATCTAGAATAGTTCTGCATTTTAAATATATGCATTTTTGAAAGTAAAATTTTTTTAATTCTTTTGTAAAAATATCCCCCTTATTCATTTTCGACATTTTTTTTTCAAATTTATAATTTATAATTATAATTGGTATAAAAATCAATATTAAACCCGATTCTGAGGAGGTCAAATTTTTTGTCAATCATGCCAAAATTGGCCCAAATTTTGACAAGTAAAGCTCTCGGATCCATAGCTCCCATACTTCAAACTGCCATAACTTTGTCAAAACTGAAAATATCCCAATAAAATACCCCTTTATATCCCAAAAAAAGTATTGTTTTTAAAAATTTAGAATTGCGAATTTCTCTTTTTAATGGATGTTTTATTATACTGTGAACGAGTATTGCGCTGTCGGTTACACCCGACTGCAACGTTTTTACTTGTTTTTTTAGAGTTTGCTTACTGGCATTTCGGTTGAAACCGGCTTCACATCGCATATTGTGGTGCGTGCCCAAATTGCGATGGCCACGAGCGAAATGACCTTTCTAACGAAACCTGTGTCCGTCGAGCAGTGCGATTACAGCTTCGAGCTGCATTCGAGTAGGAATTCAGTAGCAGAAGCGCGTATGGTATTGAACCTCGTTCTCAGGTGCTACAAAATACATATTTTGACTATGGAATTTCTTTAAATAGCCACACGGCCGAGGTGAAGGCTCACAGCTTGCATGAGATCTCGTTTTTGATTTGACTTTGATTGGTGCTTTGGGCACTCTCCTCTGCTCCCTACTGGCCACGCTCTACTTTGGCAAACAGGATGTGCGCCTACTTGGACAAGGAGCTCGTTACGCCGGTGCTGCACCTGTATTGGTATGGGAATTGTGAGAGCGTTGCCGGTGATTAGGAGGAGAAAAAGCAACCGGAGCTACACAACTCAAACTGTATGAGAACTTGAGATTAAATTAATTGATTGATCAATAAATAGCTTGAACACACATGCAACATTTGTAGTTTTATGTTAGCCTTAAGGCTTGTGTTGTCTTTATAAATTAAACCCTGTTACTCTAGGCTGGTTCTGTTGAATATCTAGTGCACTTCCACTTGGTTATATATGCCAAAATATTAAAACACACTCATTCTTTCAGTACTTTGAGCGACGTTTCAGTCGACGCATGCGATTGTTTGGCGCCTCGCTGTTCGTGCTCAAGGCGGTAAGTAAAAAACTACTGGAAATTACATAAATAGGGATATTCGTTTACAAAGTGAATATGTGTATATACGTTTTGAAGCAAGAGATTTTTCCAAACTGAACAACAAAAGAAATTCAGAATTGACGTCTAGAAAATTTAGCGGTAGTTAAACTGGAAACATTTTTTTGTACCCTGAATCCATTCAAAATGGGTAAAAAGGTCTTGTGTAAATGTATGTGACAGGCAGAAGGCACCAACTCCAGTGGCAAAAAGTATATATATTCCTGATCAGGATCGAGTCGATTTAGTCTTGTCCGTTTGCCTGTCTCTCTGTATAAACGCGTCGCTTTCAGAGGCTTTAGTTGCGCAGCCGGTAAGAGTTCTGCAACTGTAGTAGGAAGTTGCCAGTTCAAACCTGTGCAAGGGACGGCAGTGTATTTTTTTTTTTAATTTTTATTTTATCAAATTAATTTTTTTTTGTCCATCAATAGTCAAGTGTCGCACATGTGTGTGTATATGTGAAATGCTGGGCTTAGGGTATCCTCTAGTCGGGCGGTCCCGACTAACACAATCTCACATGTTTTAAGTTTTGCACATCAAATTATAGGAGGTTTTGAAAATGAATTACGAATTATAAGAGGTTTTATATATTAATTGAATATGTAAATAAAATATGAATTAACAAGGGGAAGAAAATGTATTTTACGAATTAACGAGATTTTTTCAAAGTTACAAATTATTAGGGTTTTCGATTTATCGGGGTACAAATCATGGAGTTTCGACTGTATCTATTTGTCGCATTTTTAAAGTTATATACATATACTTTTTGCAAACAGATTAATGCAAAATTCTTCAAAAATTCAAATTTCAACACTTGCAAAACGAGTATTGCGCTGTCGGTTACACTCGACTGCAATGTTCTTACCCATTTCGTTTCAGATCGTTTGGCTGCCCATTGCGGTGTATGTGCCGGCCCTTACCTTCAATCAAGTCAGTGGCATTGGTGTGCACACCATAACACCGATTGTGATCATCATTTGCACGTTTTATACGACGGTCGGTGGCATTAAGGGCGTCGTCTGGACGGATGTCGTGCAGAGTGTGATCATGTACGGTACGCTGGTGGTCATCATGGTCAAGGGCACCTTAGATCTGGGCGGCTTTGGTGTAGTCTGGCAGCGTAACTTGGAGGGTGGGCGTCTCAATGTGCCGGAGTGAGTAGTCGGTAATTAAAACCAATTTGGATTTTAATTTTTAACTGTTATCCTCTCAATTCATAGCTGGAGTCTGGATCCCACGGTGCGCATGAGCGTTCTCTCGGTCTTTGTGGGCGGCACTTTTTTCAAGCTGCAGAATACGTCCATCAATCAGACAACCATACAACGTTTTATGTCCTTGCCCTCCTTGAAGCATATCAAACAAACGCTCTTCACCTTCAGCATTGGCCTGATCCTGCTCTATATGAGCTGTGTCTATGTGGGTCTGGTCTGCTATGCCACCTACTACGACTGTGACCCAATGAGCACTGGTGTGAGTATGAAATATTCCGTATAACTAATACCTACAGTTCGGCTTCTTCTACAGCTCGCTGGTCGTCGGGATCAGCTGGTGCCATTGCTGGTTATGCGCGTGCTGGGCGCTGTGCCTGGTCTGCCGGGTCTTTTCGTATCCGCCGTATTCAGCGCGGCTCTCAGTTCGCTCTCAACGCTGCTCAACTCGCTGGCAGCCGTCATTTTGGAGGACTTTGTCAGGCCACGCTTGAGCAATAAGCCCATGAAGGAAGGCACAGTGGCCTTGACCATGCGCCTGGTGGTGATTGCATTTGGCATTAGCTCCATATTTATGGTGTATGTGGTGGAGCATCTGGGCATGGTGCTCCAACTGTCGGCCACGTTACAGTCCAGCTTGTATGGCCCCATGTTGGGCATCTTCACTGTGGGCATGCTTATGCCCTGGGTAGGCGAGAGGGTAACTAAGACGCACATTAAAGTAAGAATCGAGCATTTACTTAACTATTCTTTTTTTTTTTGCAGTGTATGTTTTTGAGCAGCATTCTGTCATTTGTGGCCATGGCTTGGATTGCGGTCAATGCACAAATTGCCAATGTTACGGGTTCATTTCGGCATACAAAGCTGCCGGTTTCTGTGGAACAGTGTGCTTATGAGTTTGATATGGGTCGCTATCTTAACTCGACAGGGGAATAGTGAGTCCACAAATTAAAAGAGTTATTTCTTGTTTGAATCCCAGGCTAATTTATGGATATGCTTTTTGTAATACTGTAAAATAAAACAAAAGCATCTCCACACGAGTTGTAAATCTAGTGGTGAAAGCACATTTAAAACCCAAAATAACTGAAAACACCTTTCCACGAGTTGTAAATTTAGTGGCAAAAGCTCATTCAAGCCCCAAAATGACATATATTAAATATAAGTGGCGAAGGATATACAATTATAAAAAAATTATTTGAGCATTTCGCACTTCCCAGCTTCTTCATACTAAAAAATATCGGAAACTTTGCTTTCGCCACTAGATTTTTACCTCGTATAGAGGTGTTTTGAGTCATTTTGGGGCTTGAGGTGTAGAAATGAACCTATACCTAAAATAATAAGTTCTCATGTAATCATAATAATTTTTCTTTATAGTGAACCGCATGGTGGCTCTTCTATATACCACATTTCCTTTCTGCTCTACACACTGACTGGGGCTTTGTTGAATATTATTTTGTCAAATTTGGCTACCTTTATATTTGGACGTCAGAATGTGAATTCTGTGGATGCAGAGCTTTTGGCTCCATTTGTTCAGCGATATATACTCAAGAATAGGCAATATGAGACAGTTAAGCTGCAAAATAGATCAGTAGTTGTTGCAAACTCGGATTAGGATTTGGACAGCGTCAAATTGAGTGGACAATTAAATTATTCCCCTTACGCTCATTTTATCTAATTTCAAAACACATTAATATTACTTATTATTCCCTGCAAGTGTTCAATTAAAAATTAATAAGAATAAACAGAAATAGTTCTGTTTCCACAAATATGTCGTATTGAAATTTTAAGATTTTAATATAATATTGTAAAAACGTATAGCACAATAAATTTGTAAAAGATTTATAATTTTGCCATAATTATAAATAATTATTGTGCTAGGCCAACCAACTTGTGGTTGCCAATTGTGTGCAGGAAAATTTAGAGGTTTCATGAAACACACAATTGGCAGCTACAGGAGGTTGGTGCAAAGTTAATCACGGGCTCATCTGTGCGATCGAACATCCTCCGAACAGGGCAACGCTTTGCTCGAGTTGCGCAACTTTCGTCTCAGACTGGCCGGACGGTCCTGTGTGGATGTGCCTTTGGGTCGGTCACAGCAGCACTTCCTTAAGCTACCGTTTATACTCCTTGTTACGGGGAAAAACGAGGTGCGATGCAGATCGGGCATGCTGGCCGTAGACACACCCTTGGCCGTTCGTCGCATGATCGTCGACTTGCTGGCTTCGAACTGATTAGATCTATTGTGATTGTAGTACTTGTAGTTGGACAGCTGGGGGAAAATGCATGGATCTTGTTGCTGCCAGAGCTGATGCTGTATTATCGGATTCTTCGATTGTTTTTCCGATCCGGCGACCTCACGCTGAATCGTTGCATTGTCGGAATCTAAATCCATCTTCTGATCCGGGTCGTGCTCCAGCTCCTCTTTGCAGTGGTGCTTGTGGCGACGCTGGGAGCTTAGCGCCCGATAGAAAATTGTTTGATTATCGATTAGCATCTGTGCAATGAACTTGAACTGATTGATGCTCGTCTCATTCTGCTCGGCGAGCTCTGAGGATCGTTGGATGAATTGTGAAATCCATTTTAGTTAGAACAATTGTTTTCACTTACTGCCCATCACATCGGTGTTGATTTGCTTTATTAACGCCTCCTGGTCGGTCAGATCTGCGGTCAGCTGATCTAGTCTGGAGATTATGTGCGAAAAGTGCTTGCTCACCATGTGCTCGATGGCACCGTGCACTGCCTCCAACACATTCTCGTAGATGATATTGAAGAAGTCTGTGCAGGACTCTTGAATCTCACCATTTGGATTGGTGACAGTGGATGGCAAATCAGTGGCCGGTGAGACTTGCTGTGGTTGATGTTGCATTTGCTGTTGCTGATGCTGATGCTGCTGCTGTTGTTGCTGCTGCTGTTGCTGCTGCTGCTGCAGTTGCTGCTGCTGCTGCAGTTGCTGCTGCTGCTGCTGCCTGTGGCGGTATTCCCGCTCAGTTGGCTCCATGCCGGCATTTTCCCTGAATCGCTGCTCTTCGATGATCGGCAGGCGAAATTCCACATTGCGTTCGGGTGCTCGTGACTGGGATTTGAGATCGCGGAGATGCTGCATGGCAATGATATCTTTGCAGCACATTTTCGTTTGGGGTCGCGATCGAGATCGAGATCGAGAACGCAAATGCGAATGATTCTCTGCACGGCTCGTTTGATGGGAGCTGCTGTTGTAGCTGGTTTTTGGTATGTACATAACATCATAGCCAAAGTCGGAGGGAGGCTTTCTAAAGCAATAGTTGGGATACATAGTTGTGGAGATGAAAGTTCGAGCTGCACATAAATTTAAGAGACAGGTCCTAAATATGTACTTTGATTTCGACTATGACACAAGCTTTGTTTTGAGGCGTATTTCGGTTTAATTACACTATGTTAACGATTTCGAATTTTATTGTAATGTTTAAACATGTGAGATATATAATTTTGAAAGAAAATCCAAAAAGTGTCAGAGTTAGTTAAAGAATAAAATGAATTTCATCAAAGTGGAAAGCAATTACCTTAAGAGGAAAATTATATGTAAACCATACTTATTTAAAGTATTGGCTGGGATATGTGTGTTTAACAAATCCGTTGTTTCAAGTAGTATAAAACATAAGAAAGCACGTAAAGCAAATGAATTTGATAAATTCCAGTATTGTATCTTCCCCTTCAAACTAAAAGCCGATCGTGAACTGAAAAACTCGGAACTGATTATACCCGAACTCAGAACCGCAATATTTTTAACCGAGCCGACATAAAAAAATGTATTCTCTTTAAAATGCTTTACTCTAATTTCAGTTCATTGGAAAATTTTAACCCTAACAATACTTCCCTTAATACTGATGAATAAAGATAATTCGCTAGAAAATATTAAATATTTTTTTCTTTAAATAATTGAAAAACAAGTGAGAAGGCTCTAGTCGGGGCCGCCCGACTGAACCCTGCGATCTGTGTTTATAAACAGTTCAACCGTTTGTATTCATACATACATATGCAAATTCACAGACACACACACACACACACGCACGTACACACACACACACACACACACACACACACACTCTCTCTCTCTCTCTCACACACACACACACACACACATACACAAAACACAAAAATAGCCGAATCGCTGATAATTTTGTAAGATATATACATATAAGTATATGTATATTTTGCACACCTATTTTTGATAAACAACTCTCTTCAGTGAAAATAAGGCATAAAGTTTTGCAATTCTTTTTATTTGTTATCTTCCCAGTTGACTGTCTGTTTAATGGCATTTCAATTAGAAGTTCGCAAGTAAATTATAAAAGTATTAATTGAAAATATTTTACGGCCAGCCGCACTGACTGGCTGCCAATGAAGCGTACTTGAGTAAAAATTATATAACTTTAAGCTCGTTTAATTCGGCGATTGATTTTGTTATCAGTATTTTTAGTTTCCCTAGGCTTTAGTCACGCAGGAATTGAGAGCTTTGCTCGCCTTAAGCCAGGCATTTTGTGCGATTATTTAATGTTTGCTATTAATAAATCCTTGGTAAAGTAAACTTTGTCTATTTACAAAAGCGAAGGACAGCGCTGAAATCTGTTTTCATATTTTATTCGACCGTTCGGTCAATTTGTCGTGTTCACTTTTGGCCTTTGACGACAAAAGCCGCAGGCATTACAACAATTATAAATGAAGTGAGAATGAAAATGAGATGTCCTGTCATGTCCTTAGCTGAACTGACACGCCGTTGGTCCTTGTCGCCGCGTCCTTGGACCCATTGTGCGCTGTAGCGTTGAGACCTAAGAATGAAATTTGTGGCGCATGCCAAAATGAATTAAAATATGAGCCCTCAAAAATTTCCTCTTTTGATTTTTCCTGTTTTTTGTAGAGAATTTTGGCCTTTATTCTTTGCGCTCTTCCTTTTGATACACATAGTTATTAAATAAATATTAGCTTAGATCAAATTGACTAAAACGTTATGCTCTATTAATTCTTATGTTTTTATTATGAATTTTGGTTTCTGATGCTTGGACAAGTTCTGCGCACTTAAGTTCTACCAAATATGTTAGTATGTACAGTAGAAGTGCTAAATAGTTGGCATAATAG
This sequence comes from Drosophila nigromelanica, assembly GCA_004149465.1. Classification (NCBI taxonomy): domain Eukaryota; kingdom Metazoa; phylum Arthropoda; class Insecta; order Diptera; family Drosophilidae; genus Drosophila; species Drosophila nigromelanica. The sequence continues at coordinate 7,924 of SCDS01000093.1, read as the reverse complement.
AGATACGATTAGATAGAGAGTATATATATATATATGTATATATAGTATAGTATGTGTAAATACTTAGTTAGCTTAATAACTAGTTGGGCTTAAAAGAAATGCAATTATTTAAATTTTGTGTAAATAAATAACATCAGTCTGGTAAATAGAATACGAGTAGGAGTGTTTTTTTCTTTTTAAATAACATCACAAAATGCAAAAGGATGCAGGACAAAGAATGAAAAAATTTACGTCCAAATGCATTGTAATGGTAAAAATCTCATTCAGTTTAAAAGAGTCTAGATTAGTTAGTAGAACCATGTTAGGTTATTTACGAGCTAATTGCATAAATACTTAAGATAAACCGCAATGGGGAAAAACATGCATTGAAATTCATAGTATACCAACACACATATATGTATATATATAAATGTATATATATATATATTTACGGATATTCGCTATGCATACACAACTATCGCACTTATTGTCTAAGCCTCGTTTTGCCCGCTGCAGGGATTCGCTTATAGAAACTCCGCATCGCTAAAGGACGTCGGTCCGTGGACCGCAAACGTTGAACGCTTGCGGGTTGTGTGGGCCAGCTATCATACTTCCGACATGGCCGGCACGGTAATCACCTTGTTGGGCCGCTCGCAGATGACGACCCGGGCGTTCGTCTTGTTCGTGGAGCGTCTCGAGACCGTCAGCGAGGTGGTCAAGGTGCGCATCGAATCGCAGCTGTTGTGCAACCGACGACCCACCGTGTGGCAGCGGTTTTGTTGCGAGTTGTTGCGATACGATTTGCAGCAGCACGTGAACCACTTGAAGGGCGGAAAGCGACTAAAGTGGTCGGGTTAATTTTGGAGGGAGGTTTCAAATGTAAAGCATTTATTGCAGCTGCTTACCTGAGTGTGCGAAACACCTGCGAGGAGAAGAGACAGTAAATGAGCGGATTCGCTGCCGAGTTGAGCGGTGCCAGACTCTGAATGAACGTGGCGATGGCAATGTTCGTCTGCGAGTGCGGTATCTGGCCAAAGACCTGCAGCAGATCGAAGATAATATATGGCGACCAGCATATGATAAACACAAACACAATCGTTAGCGTCATCTTAACGGTTTTGACTTTGGCCCTTGGTATAATGCCCCGGGAGCTGGCGCGTCGTGTGGCTGCCGCACCGAAACCTGCACGTTCTAGGCAAAGCAGCACATGAGAGAAGGTGGGAGAGAGGGAGGAGAGGGTCCACCTACCTGTCGGTACAAATATGGAGCCCTTGGCCCATATGGTCTTTACAATAATCGCATAGCAGGCGGATATTATTAGCGCCGGCACCGCAAACAATGTGGCCGATACAAGACACATATACACCTGCCAGGCCATGGGCGAGCCGAGCTCAATCCAGCACTGCGGATGACCCTGTATTAGTTTCTCCTCGTACAGCACCAGTATTGGAAGCGAGAAGAGCGCGGAGAGCAGCCAAGCTCCAGCTACCAAGTGACGAGCGCGTTTCCCTGTAAATAAACAAACCAATAAAATATAACAAGTAAAAACGTTGCAGTCGGGTGTAACCGACCACGCAATACTCGTTCACATTGTAATTAGTAGGCTTAGACATATTTAGAGGAGGTCATCAGTGATCTGTCGGCAAACATTTGAAACTGAATGATATATAATTATGCTATTTGCCACGCCCTCACAAGGCGTATCCAAAAATGTTTTTTTGCAATTTTTGGAGGAGATTTTGTGTGTAATTTGTGTACAAAATTTAATGTATCTAGCTTTAAAACTGATGGAGATAATAGATACAATCGGTGTTTCCAGTGGACATAGCCGAAAACCTTAACACGTTAAATATGCCAAGTTTCAAGTCTGTAACTTCAATAACGGGATAGACTGGCTGTGCATAAGCCTAATATACTCATTTTACTTCATGAACAAGTATAAAAAACATAAAAACATTTTGCTTGTTATGCCAAGTGCCAAGCGTTTTCCAATTAAAAAAGTTTTGAAAAGGACTTACACGACTTTGAGAAGTTCATGGGATGCGTTATTGCATCGTATCTGTCAATGCTCATGGCCACCAGCACATAGGTGGATGAGTATGTGACGCACACCTGCGAGAAGCGTATAACCTTGCAGGCTAGATTTCCTGCACGCCAAGAGATTGTGATGCGCCATATAATATCCGTCAGCACATTGAGCAGTCCCACACTCAGATCTGGAAGGAATAAACACACACAATAAAAATCAATTGGCCTTATTATCTTGGACCGCACCGCACTCACCTGCCAGTGCTAGCTGTTTGATGAAGTAGTTCATGCGAGACTTGCGATTCTTGTTGATGAACATCACAAACAACACGGCCGAATTGCCCAGCACGATGATGGTAAAAAGTATCCACAGTACCGCAAATTGTTCCGTCTATCAGAGCGAAAAAAAAATTTAAAAAGAGAGAGCGTTTAAGATTTTACCAATGATTCTTTAAAACATTTAACTAACAGACCATAAAACTCATTGTCAACAAAGTGTTAAGAGCGGATATCACGCATAAAACTCAATTTAATATCAGAGCAATTTCAGACACACACACACACGCGCACACATAAAACCACACACGCGCCTTTGTTTATGACTCTTTAAATAGCCATAAAAATGATAGACACTAACTGAGGCGTATCGCAGCGAGGAGAGACGAGACGAGGCGAGGCGAGGCCGAGTCTGGGCCAATGTAGGCGTCTGGGCCTCAATGGCAGGATGTGCTGGCGGAAGTTTACTTTCTGAGCCAACAAGACACGTCAACAACAATAACAACAAAGAACAACACCCATTGCCCCGTGGTGACGATAGAAGGCAAACACCAAAAGTTGTTACTTTCAATTGGTTGCGTATTCTGTTGAGCCCCTGAGTTCGGTGTTCACTGAGGTAATTAGGTTTGCAGTGTGCTTCTAACAGGAAATTACACCCGAAACCAAGTGCCAGAAGTGCCTGAAATAAGCCTGGAAATACAGCCTGCTAGAAGTCAGTCTAACTTGATTCAATAAAAGAGGTCACAGAGCTGCCGTAGTAACAAAGTAAGTTCATATGCAAAGCTAAAAATTATAGGTCCTAACTACATGAAAGCCAAAAAGCTGAAAGATTTGCGAGTTCATGTTAAAGTGCGCCATAAAATAAAACTTATATTCTTTTGATGTAGAATTATAATTTATAATTAGTATTTGTCTGGTATTAATTACCAGGCAGTTTATCTACATATTAAAAATTGATATGAAATAAAATAGTATGTTACAAATTTAAAAAATTGAAAAACATGTAAACTAAATTACGTACCGCCTACGTATCATTTTACACAATTTTTTTTAATTTTTTTTAACATAAGGATGAGCAAACAAGATTTGATTATCTTATCGGTAAACGTTACCTACATTAACTGCCATGAAATATGAGGTAAATAGATTTTTCTTTTATAGTAATCGCATTTTAGCTGCCTAGCTCCCATATAATGCCGCCTAAAACGACCCTATGTCTCATATCTTTAAGCAAAGTAGCTAACTTTTCTTATGGTTTTATGCCCAAATAAGCTGAGGCCGAACAAAAAGCAGGCGCTAAATACAAACTTGACTGTTTGTTTTTGCTGCCTGCTGTCAGAGTGTAGACGCCTGAGCGTATGCTACAATTTTGTGCCCTAAATATTGTTTCTGTCCTTAAAAAAAATATGTATATATTTTTGGCCAACTTTTTGGCACACGAAGATTCTGAGGCAGCCCATGAGTCGCCTTTTAGCAGTCTGGCAGTTGATCATGTTGCGTAAATTGCCGTATAAATCAGCGAAGATGCCAAATGAGCAGGCACGGCCAGACATCTCGGCTATTTTTACTCATTTTTTAGTGTGTCTACATTGTTTTTCATTACTTGGCTTCATTTTGTGTGTTATTTTTATAAATGGTAAATATTTGTTTAAAGTAAAATTTGAATTTAAAATCGCACCAATTATTGGCATTTTACGAAGTCGAGCATTTATATTGTCTTTCGTTTTCATCAATGACTGGACCATTTTTTAAAGCCTTTGGCTTTGTTTCCTGAAGTGCTGCAATTTTCTTGCATGACTTTGAAAATGTTTGGCTTAAGCCGCAGTACAAAATAAAAACATTCAGGAAAAAGTTGTTTGGAACTTTGGCCATTTGACGTTCATTCAGCTCTTATACTTTTTATATTACAGCCGCCTTTTTGAGGCATTTTTTTCATATTTTATGCATATATTTTGTGCCGGCAACTGTTGGCGAAATATTTGTACTCTGTTAAGAGAGCTTTGGTTATTTGCGGTTACTTTGTGAACATATATATATGTGTGTATAATAAATAAATACCTGTGTTCCAAAACACTCTTTCTTCTTTAAAGCGCTATTTGAATTATATAAAGGAAATTTATATGTATATGTTTTTATGTGGTCAGAGGATGTCTAAGCAAATTATTAAATTTTATATTATATAATTTTTTTTATGGATATGAAATATTCTATTTTCTAAAGGCTTATTCATGCATTTTTATTTAATGGGCATGTTTTTTACTCTATTTTCAATATAATTTTTTTGTGAAATTTGTTCAGACATTTTTTTCTAAAAGTCATTTGTAAAATTGTCTTTTTCTTTCTTTTGGTTACTTCAGTTTTTCCTAGCCATGCTTGGAGCGTTATAAAAACGTAATAAATGGCACGTTGTAAGCCTTTTTAATGATCTGCCATTTCTGGTTGTGTATGTTGGTTGCCCTTTTTTATTTATTGGTTTTTTTTTGTGATTTTTATTTACTTTTTTCTTGGTAGAAGTCATTATGCCTTTTTCAATTTTGCTTTGCACCTCAAGGAAATTGCTTTTTTTGTTGGTAGCTATAAAAGTGCGAAATTAAATTTAGAGCCAAAAGAATTAAGGGTGTAGCCTGAGGGCTAACAGCTTAACCGGCCATGTCCGCAACATCCGCTTGGGCAACCGTAAGTCCGTATTAAAAGGCAATTTGGCGAAAAGGCCAAGCTGCATGCTGCAATGCCAACAAAAGCTGGCACCTGTTGCACAACGCGCAGCAACTTTGTCTGGCGCCGCAACTATTATGTCTGATTATTAAGTGTGCCAGCCATAACAATGGCAGACACTTGAGCTCGCGGCTGCACTGCCACTTTCTGTCTTGCTTTCCCTCGGTCTCGTTGGCTGATTCCGTTTTGGCCTTTACGTGACTTTAAGTGCACTTTTTGCGGCATTTGGCTGTGGCTGTGCGGCTTAGCGCTTTAATTTGTCCCGACAAATTTCAGTAGCTGCAAATCGCAAAGTGCAGCAGCAAGATAAATGTGTGGTCACAAAACACTGACAATGGCAAATTAATTTCATTTTACTGCAATATAATTACAGCAACAACAACACACAAAACATTGAAACTACTGCAGCTGCTGTGAAAATAAATCAGCAGCTGTAGTCCAAGGGATTGCGAAAAGCGAGGAAAAGGAATATTTGCAGTTGACACTAAAGCGGCTAAATGGAATTATGTTGAATGTAGCTTGCTCTGCATCAGCAGCTGGGGGGATTCCTTTTAATAAAATCATTTACGCTTACTTTGATGATTTATTCTTCGTAAACTCAATTTTGTTATTGCTGATTACCGATAATTTACATTGTAAAAAATAAATAAGGAAAATAAAATGACAAAAATGACGGTTTCCGTCATTATTTCATGGTTAATTAAGGTCTACTACGAATTCTATGAAATTTAAATATTGTTGTTATGCTAATTAACGGAACGTGCAAAAAATAATGCAAGAAAATTAAATTCAATATTTTAAAATTGCCTTGAAAAAATATTCAGTAGAATTCATAAAGTAATATATATTTATATACATATCCAATAATATTTTACCATTTACATTTTTTTTTTCAATTGCACCTGTCCAAATAATTTTATATTTTCAATTAATTGTTAGTCAGCAAATAAGCTGAAATTACACCCAGAAGTAAACAACTGTTCCTCTAGCATCAATTAAATAAGTTTTCAACTTTTATTTTCAGTTTTTGCAGAATTTTCCTAATTTTTAACATTGATATAAATATATATATATATATGCAGGAAGTACTTCAAGTTCTACAAGCAATTTCCTTTTACTTTGGTCTGGCTGTTTTGTGTGTTTATTTTTATTGCACTTTTCATTAATACCGATTACATTGTGCTCGAGTGCTGCTGTAAGCGGGAGGAAGCGTAGCATAAAGTGAAATTAAATGGAATATTACGTATACGCAGCGTGCTAAGCTGGATAGAATGGTCAGATAATAAGGAAAATGATGTCGCTGTCATAAAAGCGAAATAGCTTACGTTCCAAGTTCAATGAACTCAACGCGTGTTGGGTGTTGAATGCTGTTTAACATTTGACCAACCGCATGTTGTCCACACTAATACACAAACCGACACATACTCAAATACTCGCACACAAATACGAGTTGAGGCAGAACTCGATGCGTATCTGTTAAGTAGGTATAAAAACATGCATTTGGGTCAAGCCGTGCGCATCAATCATGGTTTTAATGGTTGTAATTCGGACAACAATAGCCAGCCGTTGAGTTTTATGAACTACGCTTGAGCCAAAGCCACAAGAGCCATTCTCTGGACTGTATTTGTGGAGAGTGGCGGGGCGGGTCGAGCTGCTGGCTACATGAGTGATGTTTTACCAGAGCGACCGAAAAACTGTGCTTTAATTCGCCTAATGGCAAACATTTTGTCATCAGCTGGCTTAAATCATTTCGCTTGGCTCACTGGCTGTGCATATTTGGCGTGGATGTTGACACAAATTGAAATTAATAAAGCGCCCTCGCCTCCTCAAACCATAACGTACATTAGCCGTGGGTGCAAGCAAGATGCAAGATGTGTGTGAATTTTGTATTTGTTTACTTGACAAACTGTTGAGCGGCACTTTTGACAGCTGAGTGCGTAACTGGCACGACTGAAGGAAGGGCAGAAAAATGTGAAAAATTACCAAAATTTTGTTAACATAATTTGGGTTAGTTTTCTATTCACAGCTGTTGCGGTTGAATCTATGAAATTGTGGCCAATAAAAAAAACCAAAAATGTCAAATGCTGGCAAAGTGGCATATTAGCCTGATAAGGGGATGTGCTGCACATTTTTGACGTATAAAGTGCTTTTGTAATCGGATTACGTGCGGAAAGCTGCCTAGATTGTAAAATAATTGAATAAAAAATGTATTGTGTTACATGAATAATTTAATATAGTAAAATATAAATATTTAAAAAGAAATTTGAAAAATTATTTAAAGAATATATAATATATATTTGTTATTTCGGTTTATCTACAAATAGTTAAATAATTTTAGAGATTTAAGATATTAAAATTTCTTTTTGTAGATTTATTTCCTTGAAAACCCTGACCAGTTTGCCAACTAGCTGCAAAAATACATCAATAAATTTTACAGCAAAAGATTACATTTTTTTTAGCAACAGCTCGCAAATGGCACCAGCCCAACCGCAGGACATTAATCAAATGAGTCGAGCATAAATCTAAGTGGCATGCAAAAAGAAAATTGTATAAGAAGCTAAAATAGATGGGTGTTAAAGAAATGAAGGACATCAGACATCAGTGTATAAATGCTGTTGCTTTGCCAAAATGAGTATAAATAAATTAACGGGGGTTCACAAAAATGTAGGCTGTGTATTAAATAACATGAAAAGGCCAAATTAAATTTACCAAAAATAGCTGCAAAATAAACATTACTTAGGAACACATACGGGATTGGCCAGACAATGGTAAAACAAAGGCGCAGTTATTGTGTTTGTTTGTTTTTGCTGTATTTGTGTAGTAGACAACGGGTAAACAATAAATAGAGCCACGCGCCTAAAACTATGCAAAACAAATTGCACACCGAAGAGTAGCCGGTTGGGTGGCGTGCGGTTTTTCGTAAAAT